>CANUEX010051625.1:0-31764 GCA_948099535.1 Jatropha multifida
TATATGTTATATATAGTTATTGTCTATCGTTTGCTTTTATCATGCAACCAAAAAAAGAACTTTATTATTGTTTGTTTTTCCTCATTTAGATGAGATTGTGTTTTAGTTTTTATATTTCCTTTCGACTGAGTTCTCATAATACAAAGACAAAAATGTAGACTTGGAAATACCATTGCATTAAAGTAACTTTTGCATAAGAACTAAAGTCGAACCATGTAGATT
This sequence comes from Jatropha multifida, assembly GCA_948099535.1. Taxonomy (NCBI): domain Eukaryota; kingdom Viridiplantae; phylum Streptophyta; class Magnoliopsida; order Malpighiales; family Euphorbiaceae; genus Jatropha; species Jatropha multifida. The sequence goes on from CANUEX010051625.1 coordinate 223, forward strand.
AGATATCACTAAACTTATCTTCTTTTTCAATTGTGACTAAATAAGCTCTATATAACATAATTTGAACATTAAACTTTATTTTTAGTTTTTAATTTACACAACATTAGTTAATTTAAAAATTAAAGTACCAAATCAGTAAAATTATATGTTCAAATGTGAATCAAATAAATAAAAATGTAAAACTAATCAATGACGGTCATATTTGGTCTAGCTGTTTGTAATAACTAATAGTTGGTGATGGTCACTAGTAGCTGATATATTGTTGCTACCACACTGTGCTCGCAAATATTAACAGGTCAAGCGAGTAGTCTATGAAGATATTCTTTCTGCATGGATTGGGATGATTGAGTATTGGGTCCTTTTGAATACTTGGTTATCAAGTGAAAACGATTCTTAGAAGGTATTGTAATGTTCCCTAGACTAGGATCTTGTCACCGGGCGATTCACTAGAAGATTTGGTTCTTGGATCTGTTTCTTATTATAATTCTTTAAGCGACCTATTGTGAATTACTTCAAACTCATCAAAGGGAGCTTGACACCCTCCGAACTTGTTAGAGAGAGAGAGCCCCAATCTCAATGTATTTGTGATTAAATTCGGCTTGCTAGTTTATTAATTCTAGTGTCCTTTGAATAGGACTCGTCTTATTATAAATATAGGAAACTTATAATTTAGGCTTCCAACAAAACAAACCTAAGCTGCCATTCTAGCTAATTATTTGCCATGTCTGCAATAAGAACAACCCACAAAGAAGTTTATAACATCATCTCTGTAACACTCCCTTTTCGATCTCGCAGGACTAGAACAGGAGATGTTACATTCTGTGCCGGAGGCACGTAATTAGTACAGAACTAGTATCAATGAAAACATAATATAGTAATTAAATGCTTAGTTTACAAATCCTTTAAAATGTACAGCGGAAGTCTTATTAACCCAAATTTGTCTAAACAATTCGGTTATAAAATTTAAGAAAAATTTAAAACCTTTAAATACAGTGGTGGAAACCCATTAAACATTTCTGAAAAGTTAGACAAATCCTTTAGAAAATCGCAAGTGTTCCCTTTAAAAATCCAATTAGTAAAATGAATAAACCAATTAGTAAAATACTATCGAGAAGATAATAAAGTCTTCAGAAGTCCTTTATACATATTTAACATTTCAATTCAATAAAACAATTTTCAAGAGGAATTATCCTCAAATCCAATACTAGTAAATCCAAAAATATCGAAAGCCCAACATCAAAATAAAAGTCTAAGTCCAAGTGGAACAAATAAAAAATCCTCAAAAAGTTCAAAGAATTAGAACAATTACATTTAGATAAAATACAAATCTCACACAATTAAATCAATGCTCTCATTATTTCAAACTTAACACATGCCACGAGTCTGTAGTATAGATTCACACTTTAGTCTGGAAGTAGAAGATCTTCCCTCTAGACACATGTACTCAAGATCCACAATAAACAAATCTTCAACCTACGCGAGTTTTAAAAAAAATATAGCGCTGAGTATAAAATTCAGTGGTACTCAACAATAAATATGCATCACATAGCAAACAGGTATGGTTCATTGAAACCACACACAATATTAGTATATATATATATATAGCATTTATTACAATAGTTCACAAAGGCAACTTATTTCTCTAACAATCATGCAATATCATTTATAATCAAGACATGCGTGGCATAAGAGCATATCACATAATGTAAACATCTATACCATGCCATAGGTAAACATGTGGCCTATTATAACAGTTTCCCACAGTACGAGTGGTTATGTCCATATTTTCACTTCATGTTTCTAGACCAAAAACACATAATCAATTCATATACAAGTTAACTTGCATTACAAAAAATCACTTCAATCAATATATATAAGAGCAAAATCATATAGGTGTTTATTTACGTAGCAAGCAGTTAAGTAATCTCAAGGGTGCTATTCGAAACTTAATAAAAGGTATAGATACATTTAAGTATTAATGATCATATTTCTTCAGATTCCAAATGTACACTTCATTAAAACGTCATTAAGACATAAACTACATCAAAATGAATTCAAAATATATTACATATTAGATAAATTCAAAGCATATCTATTATTTCATGATATCATCAGAATATGTACCAAAACAAATGGATGATAGCCTCAACTCTAAATCAGAACATTATTAGTGTCGTTGACAAATCATAATACTGTCAATTTCATTGCCAGATTAAAATATCATTGGAACATATATACAAATACAAAAATATTTTAGAACACATACTATTATAGTATGATATCAGTCACATTCTTTAATCTTTTTATTTATGGTTATTATTAGTAACTTAGAAGAAACAGAAGCATAATAAGTATCAAATTCAGAATCAGACTGGCATAATAGCCAACAAAATAGATTAGGCAGAAGCCTACAGAACGGTAGCATAAGCCTACAGAACGTTGGCGTGCGTCCACAACCTGAGTGGGACACTTTGTATCCAGCATATGATCATAGCTCAAATCCAATAATCAGTAGCATGCTCAGTATAACCACATTTGTACAACTATTCAACCAAGTCCATAATAAGGGCCCATACGTTTAGTTATAGTTCTTTATATTGTATTTGAGTCTAATCACAGATAGAATCTCAAAAGTTCAACTATAGCATCACAAGCATTCACAAACATACCTAATTGCGTCTTTAACCTCATTATACACAAAGGAACTCATAGGTCCCCATGTGTCAACAATAATTGTAGCATAATCCAAATCAGATCTCATAGCATGCTTTATTTCATAAATAGATCACCGTATTCTAGCAACTACTCAACCAAAACCACACTAGGAGCCCATTAGTTCTTTTAGGTTGATTCTGTTTAATTCTATTTTCAAGTAATGATAACAAAATCCAGACATTCATTCTTATGTACATAAAATAAATAGTTGAAGTCACTTGATTAAGGTAGCACTAGTCCATATATGTCTTAGTCCAATATCACTCAAGATAGCAAGCAAGTAAGCGTACCTAGTGCATAGCATTAAGCCTTCCATGACATAATTCCAAATTGGTATTACCAAATCAAATTCACACACTTAGTTCATGGTAGTTCGTAGGTCAAGCAAATGAACATTACAATAGCAAAGTTCGAGTGTGTCTTCTAACATCTTATTATATTATGTAAGTAAGCATACTATCACACACCAAGTTCATCTCATATCATATGAAAGACTAATCACAATCCACCTTAGTTAATGTTTATTTCATCATGCAATCATGCAACACATAACATTAGACTTGAATAGATCATCAAGATAATCAACTCATCAAATCATCACCATTTAACCAAATTCCTCAATTTGATTTCACAGTCCAATATTAAGCCAAAGTTACCAATTTGTCACATTTAAACTTACATTCAATTCTTAGGTCATATTAACTAGCACAATCAAGCAATAACTCTCAATTAAAATCAACTCAGCATGGTTTCTATCTTATGTGTTCTTATTTAACTTTCGAATCATATATTAGTCACATTTAAGAAAGATTCTAAAGATTACCACATCAAGGATACATTAGGTGTGCATTTAGAGTGTTTAGGTATCATTAGGAGGTCAAACATACACAATCACACCTTAAGAGTCAGGGGAGTCCACAGCCTAGGCGTGGTCTCTAAAATTTCCATGGCCTGGGCATGGTAGCACTTTGTGCTAGAACTCATTTTGGTACTTAGGTCATAACTTGAGTTATAGGCATCCAAATGAGTCACAAGAAGATGCGTTGGAAAGTTAACAAGTAAACCTACAACTTTTATCAAGGACTCTTGTCATAATCTAAACATCTTAGTGGTCAATATGGGCCAAAAATATGAATATACAAGTTTGGTGCCATGACAGAACCAGTTCTGGTATTTAGATCACAACTTGAGCTACAGGTTATCCAAATTGGACACAAAAGGATATTTTGAAAAGCTAAGAAACAGAGCTACAATGTTTTTGAAGGGCTTAAGTACAGATGAAAAACATAAAGGGTCCAAAAATGAGTTTGAAACTAACCCAACAACACATTCAACATCAAAATTTATCAACTCATGCAGTATATACAAGAATTTTCAATTTTACAATTAAAAGCATCTGTTATCGAAAACTATAAATGAGAAAAGAATGATGTTATGATTGCTAACACTAATAAATAAAATCAAACAAAACATATATTTGCAGAGTACAAACCTCAGATTGCACAATAGCAACTCAACTTAAAAATCATGCCTTCCCTTTGCCCTTATCAACCTTAGAAGGTTCACCCTTCTCTTGATTATGCAATCCTTCTATGATCATTGCCCACTTGAACCTTAAATCACTACTCTAATATTACTAACTCTCAATTTATTACTTGATTGCAGGTTTCCATAGTGGAGATCATGGGAATGGAAGAAGAATTTCTTCCTTCTCTCCCTTTCTCTCTTTTTCTCTTGTGTGTGTGTTTGAAGGTGGCGACACTCTCATCTAAAATGAGAGTGTTGACCACTCTTTATTAGATTTAGGGTAGCAAATAGGTTTTCTTTTCTTTTTTTTTTTTGAAATACACAAAATGGATCACACAAAATGACCCATAATCAAATAAGCCCATTTATTTTACAAAAACCCATTTAATAAAATATCCATAATAGATTAACAATAAATATAATTAAAATTATATTTTAACAAACAATCCTTTAACACTATTAGTTATCAATAAATCATATTTCAAAATCAAATTCCAACAATTGATAATAAATACAAGATTAATGATTTTAATGCTCAATAAATTGAAAAAATCATATCAATTAAGCAAAAATGTTCCTAGTTCAATTTTATCCCATTTTTAAATCCCAGTTCCAAATATCTAGGTGCAATTAGATTGTATCACATTAAATTCAATAATAAGGCTTCACAATGCACAACCTCATAATTCACAATTCATAAATCATTTTGTGCATGGAGAATCACACAAATAACATGGAATGCATGAATCATAATATAGACTCAATAATCGCAAAAATATCCAAATTGAAAATCATAACAAAACCCAATTTGGTATTAATTAGCAATCTAGTAAGCTATCACTCATAAATTTTAAAAATCAGAGAGTTACAACTCTCCCCTTGAAGAAAGAGCTTGTCCTCAACCTCAAGTCTGGGTAAGCATTCTGGAAAAGTTCATAACTCTCTCAAGTTGCATCAACTGCATCAGTTCCATCCTAACGCACTATAATTTCCCAAGTTCTTCTATTAAGTCGAGTTCATAAGATAAAACCCAGGGGGGGAAGAGCACGACCATCTTCTACTAGAGGCAGCCAAGGATTTGAGGCTATAGATTGCCCTTTATAAGGCTTAAGAAGGGAAACATGAAAGACTTTATGAAGCTTAGACTCAGATGGGAGTTGAAGGTTGTATACAATAGTTTCGATGCACTGCAAAATGGAAAGCGGCCTATATAATTTAGGGCAAAGGTTGTGGCGGGGTGTAGTTGAAATAAAATGTTGGAATTATGGTTGCATATGGAGCCAAACTAGATCCTCCATAACATATTGCACATCTCGGTGCCCCTTGTCATAAAAACTCCTCCATACAACTCTGTGCGTGCTCAACTTAGCCCTTATTTCAATTAAAACTTGATCTCGAGTAAGTAAGGTCTCATCCATAACATTAATTCTAGAGGCTCTTGCATAAATAAGAAAGGAGACGAGGCGGGTCACGCCAATACAAAACTTTGAAAGGCATGCTATATGAAATTATGTATTATAGCAGTATTCAGTCCATGGAAGCCAGTTAATCCAGCTTTTAGGTTTTGACCATGATTATAGCACTATGCTCTAGAAAATTGTTCTACAATTCCAACGACAAATGAATTAGCTCGATTGGACATTATGTTCAGAACCAAAGTTCTTTTCCTTTCTACTCTTTGACTTTTCCTAAGTTCTTTAGGAAATTCACTTGCCTTTCTTTTATTATTTGTAGAAGAACCAAAATTTAAATTAGTGTTTTGATCTACTGTAGTTTTATCAAAGTCTACTACATTATCATTTTGTGTCACTATAGGATGTTCATTATTTTCTATATTATCATGTGAATTATAATTTAAATCACCAATCAATTTTGTTTCTATAAACTCAACATCCTTAGATTCTATAAGTACATTTGATTCAAAATCTATTAATTTATATGCTTTTAAGTTTTCAGCATATCCCACGAAAATGCTTTTAATTTCTCTAGGTCATAATTTTTCTCCTTTAGGATTTAGAATTCTATAGTAGGCTATACAACACCATACTCTTAAGAAATTTAAGTTTGTTTTTCTTCCTTTCCATAATTCATATGGTGAAACTTTAAATTTCTTCAAAGGTATTCTGTTATGAATAAAAAAAACTGTTAATAAAGCTTATCCTCATAGATCCATTGGTAGTTTTGCTTGTAAAAGCATAGCATTAATCGTATCAACCAATGTTCTATTTTTTTCTTTTCGCTAGTCCATTTTATTGTGGGGTATATGGTGCACTTGCTTGGTGAATCAAACCATTGTCTTCACAAAACACAGAAAATTCATTAGAAAAATATTCTCCTCCTCTATCACTTCTTAGAATTTTAATTTTCTTTTCCAATTGATTTTCTACTAACAGTTTGTAACTTTTAAACATATCAAATGCTTGATCTTTTGTTCTGATTAAATAAACAAATGTAAATCTGAAATGATCATCTATGAAGATAATAAAATATTTATTTTCACCTCTAGTTAAGTGACCATTTAATTCACAAATATCAGAATGCACAAGTCTAACTAATTCTCTTGTTCTTTCATTTTTTGAAAATGATTTTTTAGTCATTTTTGCTCGTATGCATATTTCATTTTTTTTTCTTATCCATATTAATATTAGGAATTAGACCATGTTTAGACATAAATTCAATTGATCTAAAATTAACATGAGATAATCTCGCATGCCATAAATCAGAGGAAGACTTAACAGTATAAACAAAAACATCAATTTTATTAATAGATAATTTGAACATGTCATCACAAAAATAACCTTGTCCTACAAACGCACCATTCTTGGAAATATTACTTTTTCTACCTCTATTATAGCCTTGAGTCCTTTTTTACTCAAAACATTGACAGAAACTAGATTCTTTCTAACATCAAGGATATGAAAAACATTTAGTAAAGTTAATTTCTTTCCACAAGTAAACTGCAATTCCACTATTCATTTTCCATGAACCTTAGCAGTATCTTGATTCCCAATTAGTACTTTGTCATCATTTCCTACAACTTGATAAGTTTTGAAAAAAATTTTGTTTTTGCAAATGTGAACAATAGCACCAGAATCAAACCATCAATCTGTAGATTTCTCACTTGCTGCCATATTACATTTAGTAACCATAGCAACAATATTCCGAGAATTATCTTGCTCTACAATGTTTATTTTATTTTGTCCAGATTTTTCTTCTACTTTAAGTTCCTTCCAGAATCTGCATTCTTTCTTTAAATGTTCCTTTTTGCCACAATGAAAACTTGAGAAGAATCTCCTTCATATTTTCTTTTCTTTACAAATTTATTATCAGAATTGCTTGTTTTCCTAGACTCAATGACATTCATTTTTGAATTTGACATGAAAGCATAGTTTTTCTCACGAGTTCTTGTTTCTTCTTCTATTATAACATGCTTTATCAATTGATCAATAGCAAATTCCTCATAAGTATGCAATAATTTCTTTCTTCATCATTCCAAGTGGTTGGTAATTTTGCAATCATAGCAGCCACTTGAAGAGATTAAGAAACATCAATTTTAAAATCTTTCAATCTAGACACTAACACAAGCAATTCATCAACTTGATCAAGAATAGATTTGTCATCTATCATTTGAAATTCAAAGGATTTCATACTCAGAAATTTGTTTGTGCCTTATTTTTCAGAAGTACATTTATTTTCCAAGGCCAACTAGATTTCTTGTAGCGATTTAATTGGACGAAATAAATTATACAGCCTATCAGAGAGAAAGTTTAGAATGAAATATCTACAGCAAACCTCATCTTCCTCACGTTTCTTGTGAGTTGCCCTTATTTCTTTAAAATCTTTTCCATATGGAATACCTCAACTCATATAATATACTAACTACACTAAAATATATGGTGCCAAATTAATTAAATCAATTTTTGTCTTTCAAATTCACTCGAGGATATATTTATAATTATATTACAAATGATTGAAAGTTATACTAGCCAGAAGTCGAGCCTTTTAGTCGGGCCTTTTTTAATTTAATTTTTTAGTATATAAATATTTATTATAATTTGTATTAGATAATATATTATTAAATTTATTTTTAATTGAACATTATTTATCTTAATTATCTTTGGTGCTTGCAAATGATTTTTTTTTATTTTATTTATTTGGACCAATCACATACTATATTTGCACAAAAATCACCATTCCAATGGGTGAATTCTTTAGAAAGTAACAATTATTAGTTATTATTTTACTTACTTTTTATTGACTATTGGTTGCATCTTGTATTTATAATAAAATCTCTGAAACGAATTTGAATCACAGTGAAAAACAATTTGATTATTTAAATTTTTTTATATGGAAACCATTATTTCATGTAATAAGTTATTTTATTTTTAAAATTGATGTAGATAATCAGTGACGGAATCAAGAATTAATGACGGAATCAAGAATTAAAGTCAAAAGAGTTAAAAAATTTTAAGTGTTAGAGGGGGTGAAATTAAAATTACTATTTTAAGGGGGGTAAAATAAAACGTTTTAATTTTTTATGTGTATAATCTGAAAAAAAAAATTTGTTGGGAGGGGGAGACCACCCTAAATCTCCCTATCTTTGTCACTGCACATAGTTTGTGAGAGCACATATATATATATATATATAGGTTATTGATAGACTTACACTTATAATTTGCTTTAATATTTAATCAAACTCAAGCTTACAATAAAGATTTTATTGGATTTAAAAGCAAAAACTAAAATAAATATGAGAAAACCAACATGTATATATTAAAACGTGAAAATGCAAAAAGGGCCCAACCAGGTTCGAACCGGTGACCTATTGATCTGCAGTCAATTGCTCTACCACTGAGCTATGGACCCGTGGTGATGGGAAATTCTCTTAATCTATATAATTCATATTAATCATTTCATTCACTTGAAAAGATAAGATATTCGTTTCCAAGGAGGAAATTTGTGAATGACTTTCGAATTTACGAGTGATGTGTGGATGATGGCTTTTTGCATCTCAAACACTGCATTCCATGTATGGAAGAGAAGGAGCAGCCCACAAAATCTGTTTGGTTGGAACATAGGGAAGAGAAGTGCTGATGATAAACCACAGCCTAAGTACCACGAAATAGATCTTCCTTTCCCAGCTTCTCTTGTTGACAAAACTTTCTTAAAAGGTAAATAATCTCTTTCTTAGCTATTATTCTCATTTCTAAATTCTAAATTTGTAATCGAAAAATATTGATGGAATGCTTCCTTTTAAGTCCAGTCCCTCTCTTATATCAAGTTGACTTGAATGAGCAAATTAAGTCTGGTCAAATCCAACTCCTCGTACAGTTTAATTGTGATGTCACAGTTTGAAATATTTACAGTTTGATAGGGTGACAAAACAAATTTAATTGTGATGTACAGTTTGAAATATTTACTTCATAATACAGAAAATTAAGAAATTAAAACCCTCCCATTTAAAGAACATAAAAAGAGATACATGCTGAAACCTTTTACTGAAGCTAATTTTCTGATGCGTTCATGAACAGGTAGAGAGCTCAAATGCTGCTACAAAGCCACCATAGATGGATTTAGTGCAAAAAATTTCCATAACTGTTGCGACTTCAAGGGACCATGTGTAATTATAGGCTATACAAACAAGTCCTTCAAGTTTGGTGCATTTAACCCAGAAGGCTATAGAAGCACAGATGATTACTATGACACATTTGATGCATTTCTTTTCTATTGGACAGACAATGCGACTATTGAACCCATTGTACTATCCAAAGTTGGTGGCAGTGGTGCAGCCCTTTTTGATTATGCTAGGGGTGGGCCTCAGTTTGGGGCTGATGGGCTACTTATCGGGCCTCCACTAGCTCCAGTTATGGGCGGGTTTGCTGGGCCAGATACCAATTCTGGGATTGGTGATTTGAGGCAGGCCAAGTCTAGATTGGGCTTATCATATGCTAAAAGAGTTGATGGGAAGGAGTCTATTTTCGGTGATGAGTCCAAGGCCACTCTTGGTGAAGTCCAAGTTTTTTGCAGTCCTCAAATTGCAAGTTTATACTGATTTTAAGGTACATGGTACCTTTGAGCTTTGTACTATACCAATTTTCAATAATGAAATGATATTTCTTTCAAAATCTAGAGGGTGCTTTACAGATAATACTAACTATCTATGATGTATGGACACTTAAATGGTTTAACGTATTCGTACCGCATTCGTGTCAAACACTAATACTTTTTGGACACTCTCAAACACGTGTCGAATACTTTAAAAAACATGTTCAATTATTTTTTTTAATTTTATTAATATTAGATACTTTTAGGACATTTCAAAGGACACCTCTTAGACACTTTAAGAATATTTGTAAAATTTTTACAAAACTTTTAAATAGATTTGTTAACAAATATTTTAAATTGAGGTCATAAATATAAATTAGATAAATTTATATACTTAAAATAAAAAAAATTACAATATATATAAGAAGAAAAAAACCCCTAAATCATTATATGAGGCTTATAATTTTATTACTAAATTTAAACACAGGTTCATTCAAAATATTGAAGATTAACTCCAAAAAGTGCTCAAGATTTGATTTATTTATCAAAAAGAAACCCACGATATTATAGTGAGCAAATAAAAATGTGAAATGTTACAGGAGATCAATTTGATTCTTTTGAAGATATTGAAATTTTAGAAATTACTAATTTATCTCTAAATGAGCCAGAGATGGAGGCAATTACTTTAATAATGATGTTATTATTGAGAATTTAACTAATATTATTGAAGTAGAAAATTAAGTATTTTTTATTTTATGTTTATGACTTATCATGAACAACTATTTACATATTTAATTTTTTAATAAATTATGTTTTTTAATATAATGTGTCATGAGCGTGTCGTGTCCTATTTTTATGAAAATTTACATGTCTCATGTCTGTGTCCGAGTCCATGCAACCTAGCTAACTATCAAATAAAGAGTTCACCTTTTTCATCTAACAGTTTGCTACTAATCATACTCATTTGAATTGCCTAGTAAGGACTTATTCGGCAAAATTAATTATTCTTGCATTTTTAGTTATTTGAATTGTTTTTCATAAAAAGCTAAAATAAATGTTACAAGGTTAACCGTTTATAAAATATTATGTTAACTTCTAAAAACTAGTTCAAATGTTACATTACCAAACACTTTAAAAAAAAATAACGTTTAGCGTTTTGATTGATTATTTAAAAAGTTATTGCTGAACACAATCTAAAGTACAAAACAGAACAATTTTTAATTGAAGAGAAAAATAGATTCTGAGACCGATACTTTACTAATGATGCATGCTTATTTTAACTCAAATGGTGCATTACTTTTGTACTTCAACTTGCTAAGTGGAAGTTGTCATTGTTAAAGGAAAATCTTTGTACTATATCCAAACCATTTATCTGCTAGGGGAGGCAAATTAAAGGGGAAAGAAAAAAAAAAAAAAAGAAAGATTAAGAGATAGGTATAGTTAGTGACAGAATATTGGAGGTGGCTACAGAATCTATTTTCCTTAAGAGATATGGATTAGGGGTGGCAAAAAAGGAGTTAATAGATAGTAACTCTTTTAGGAAAGCATTGTTTAAAAGTCATATTGGTATTATGTATTTGCATTTCTTTTTGTCAAGATTCTTATAACCAATGTAAAGAAAGATCATATAGAGAACATTTTAAGTGGAAACAAAGAATGAAACAAATTAGTAGAAGAATTAGTCTAATCTTCAATTTCATTATGAACTTTTTAAGTAGTTACAATTTCACTCTAAATCGATTTTTGTATCCTGGACAGCTTGAACTTATCAGTTGCAATACATTCTAATTTATATTAATATTTAACTCATTATTTTTGCATCTTAAAATTGATTCAATTTTAAAATCAAATACTCAATCTTGATTTTTTTAATTTATTATAATATTTAAATTTGATTTTATTATTTATTGTTTAAATATTTGGGATGGAGTCTATCTTTTTACATCATTTTTATTAAAATTCCAACCTTAGTTTACTTTTAGAATGTAATTGCAACGAATTGACAAGTTCAAAGTATTGTAATTCAAATTTAAGGTGCAATTGCATCATAAAAGTAAATTAGGGTTTAATTGCAATTAGATTGATAAAGTCAGAGTGCCCAAAGTAAAAAGGTCAATTTAGAGTGAAATTACAGCTACTCGAAAAGTTCAAGGTGAAATTAAAAGTTAAACCTAAAAGAATTAGTATTTGTAAATCAAAGAATGAAGATTAATAATGAATATGTCTGTTGTGAACTTAATGTATCTTCCCATCACAAGATTTGGTAGTGTTTATTGAATTAGACTTGATGGATTCAAAAATCCAAAGATCTATCTATATATATATATACGAAAGCTGAAACAAAGAAAAGGTTTGAAAGTCTTTTCTTTGTTCAACATTTTATTTTTCTTTTTTTAGAAAAATTTTAAATATTTTCTTTATTTTTTTCTATATTGATTGGTCAATTTAATTAATTTTGTTTTTTAAATATAATATTTAATATATAATAATGAAATCTAATCTAATTTTTAACTTTTGAATGAACCTAAAATCTAGCTACGATTGATTTAAATATGTTGTTGGTGTTGTATATAATTTCTACTCGCTATAAACTCATGAGCCTCACACCATCTTTTTCCTTCGTCACGGTATTCCTTTTCTTTTTACACTTCTTTTGCTTTTTGCACGTCTTTTATCGAGATTCGATGTTTGCAAGAATGGAGTTGGAGAGGCTTTGGCGATGTTCATTCTTCAATGACCGCCGTATGCCGTATATTGTTTATTGATTATTTTTAACTTCAGTTATTTTCCTGTATTTTTATTTAATTTTATTCTTTTTTTTTTGAAATTTTCGCTTTGGTTATGTTTAAAGACACAAGGGCTTAGAAATTAAACTTTTTATGTATTCATATATACATTTGTGATATTTAATGCTCTGTAAATCATGCAGGTTTCTCCCTGAGAGGCATACAAAATGAACCAAAGGCTTTAAAATCAATTCCAGTGATTATTAGTTGTAGGTAAGATTTGTGAATTATAATCTGATTTCAATAGTTGGGAGATGTTTGAGTTACTATTGCAGAATTAATAGATGTTCGGATCAATGTTAGAGAAATTTTATTTTGATGTTAAAATTTGTTGAAATTTGGTTTTTTTGACCGGAAAGGATTACTACACTAATGCTAGCTTGGTGTGTATCTGCTCTCTAATTTAAATTTTAATGAATGGTGTTGTTTTTATTTTTTTTGTAGCTCCATGTAGATGTTACTAAAGTACTTATTGAGCTTCAATTTACAATTCAAAGAGTACAAGTGATGACAGCACCTAATGGGAAGGTTGTAGACCTGTTCTTTATCGCATATAGCATGTAAGTTTTGTATTCGACTCCTAAGAATTTACTTGAGTTTAATTTTTATGAGTACTAACTACTGATGCATTACTATTGCTGTTGAGTTTTTTTCTTTTTTCTTTTTTTGTTGTAAATTCTAATGATTCTGTTATCTGTTGATAGGTGGTGTTTTTATTTGTTGTTCAAGTACTGTCTTTTGCATTTAGATCTATTCAGAATTTTTCTTATTTTCAGTTATGGTCTGGTTACAATTTTTCTTTTATTGTTCTTATGAGTAATTTTGACAAAAAAAAGAAGAAAAGAAACTGCAAAAGGAAGTAAACCAAAGATATTTTAATCTTTTCAATGAAAATTTATGCATTATATTGTTCAACAAATTAACTCATTAGTATCATTTTAGTTATTTTACCGATAAAGATGATCATATTTTTCCCCCATATAAACTGTGAAAGGGGGAAAAAGTTTTAAAATACACGATCCTACTTTGAAACCTAATACAATTTAATTATGGTCGAATACGTAAATTAGCCTATGTATTTATGTAAAAAGTTTTTTGGCTACCTCAACTTTCAAAATGACCTTTTTACCCCTATAAACTAGTTATTTTGTAATTTATGCATGCCTGGCCACGTAAAAAATTGGAGCGTGACATACACTCGCCAAATTAGCAAGTTGAGCTGCTAAGATTGCATAATGTGACAGCCACATCATCGACAAATGCATAAGTTACCTCCCGTACTTACACAAAATCTATACACTGCCAAGAAATGATGTTTTTTCACGTGCGCGTGTGTTGCATTCAGACAATCTAGTCAAGCGTGCATAAATTACGAAAGAACTAGTTTAGGAGGCCAAAAAGTCATTTTGAAAGTTGAGACGGCCAAAAGACTTTTTTACGCAAACAATTTATATATTCAGCCATTTAATTATCTAATGTAAATTGTTTAGATTATGTACTCTAAAATCATGATGTACAAGCTTATTAAAGATCAATTTTCTTTCACTTATATTTTTTGTGTCTTTTAATTGTTGATTGAATATTTAATGATCTAAAATTATATTATCAATGATAGCATATTTAATTATTTATTAAAAAAATATATAATCTTTTAAAGAACTTAAAAAGACTTTTAATGTCCTTAATATCTCGAGTTACTTTTAAATAAATCTTTAAATATCTTTATAATTTTATATTAACTAGTCATATACCCGCGCGTTGCGCGGAATCTAGAATTTTATTTTTTAAAAATATTATAAATAACACTACTTTTTAATAACCATATATTATTATGAGTGAAAGAATTGAGAATATATATGTTGAATTGAACAAATAATGAATGCAATGAATTTATTATCAATAAAATAAACTCATTATTTGGTTTATTAATTATTGAAAAGAAATCGAAAAAATCAATTGCATGGGGTAATAATTTGTTGAAAATAGAAAATGAAGAGTTTTATAATCTAGTTTTTTTTAATTAGTTAATCAAATAAAAAATAATGAAAAATAAAAAAAGCCACATAAGTAAATACATTTTTTAACATTATGCCACATCATCAAATAGGACTCAGTTTTTATATATATATATATAGATAGATATAAGTTCTCCATTATCCTCTCAAGCTTTAACATTTACTTCATTCTCCTGCAAACAAAAGCTATTAGAAAAGTTCAAATATAAAATTAATCAAGTTATCGTCTATCTTCTCTTTAAAATTACAAAGCTCACAAGTCACAGACTCGCTACTTTATCAAACTAAATAGTATAAAAAGATATCAATTAGTTATATAGTATTTTTCAATTACAATTTTTAAAAATTTATTTATAATTACTTATATTAAAATTAAAATATTTTCTATCTTTCATTAGTTTCATCAGTTCATTTCACGTATTCTTTCTAAAATTTATTTATAATTTATGACCACTACAATAACAAAAAAATAAAGGTTAATTAATTTTAGTATCAAATTATAAATAAAAAATGTTTAAAACTAACAATATAATTAAATAAAAATAATTATTCAAATAATATATAAATAATTTATATAACATTTGACTAACAATTAATAACTTTTGAAATTAATCTAATATAATGATCTAACCTAATCAAATTAAAATTTTAAGTGTTAAAATTGAAACAAGGATTAACTATTATTATTTTTTCTTGAAATTGAACATAAATTAGATTCATTATGAGATTGATTTCATGTATCGTATACGGCCAATTTAATGAGACAGTTATTTTAGATAATTCTTAGAAAGTTAAAAATAAATTTATGATATTATGCTATTGCACACAATGTCACAGTTTTACTATTATTGAACTGAATTTTTCAAATAGGATCTTTATTTTTTTTCTTAATAATTTAATATTTATAAAAAAATAATAATATAATCCGCTACAACAATTATTAAAGTAAAAATTTCAATACCCGCGCGCGAGGCGCGGTTTTTCGACTAGTTAATAAATAAAATGCTGATTGATTGCTTCATGACTATATTTCAGTACTCTTTATAGTCACGGAAGAATAACAGTTTGGAGTTGACAATATCACGGGAACTATATTTTGAAATAAAATCTCAAGATCTCTTAATCATTGTATAATAAATAATAGGCTTAATGATAAAAAAAAAGTTTGAATTTTGACATTTTTATCAATTTTAGCCTCCGTTTATCTTTCATTAATTTCATGCTAATGTAGTTGTTATCTTTCACAAGTGAACCCTCTAACATCTAATGTTAGCGCCAAATCATATATTCATGTATGTTTAAAAAGAAAAGACTTGAATTTTAAAGTTTTTATCAAATCTGACTAATTTTTTTTTTAATTTTATCAATCAATACTATGTACTAATTAATCTTTATCGAATGATTTGGTTATATTGATATTTATTCAATTAAATAATTTAATAATTAACTAGATGGTTTTCATTTAGCTTGATGATGCTTGTTCGTCTTGCAAATCGGATCATAGAGGAAAGGAATGACCTTTTAAATTTCTTTGTTAGGAGAGACAAAGAAATTGTTGATTTCATACACAGTTCCTTGTTAAAATTTTGCTGCAAAGTAATCAACATCATCTTTTTTTGATTGTGGCATGTATCACATCATTTTTTAACTAAAAATATTTTATCATATGCCCAAAAAAAAATCAAGAATAAGTACATTGAAATTAACTATGAATTTTTAAAAAATATACAGAAGATACATACACCTTTTCATCCATTAAGACACAATCAAGGCTCATCAATTCTTCTGTCGCTAGATTTTTCCTTTGCCATATTCTGCACACACAAACTTTGATTTTTTGAGCTGGCTACAATGGTTTAAGTCTTTTATTAGAGTGATGTTTATCATTTATTTGAGAAATAAAGAAAAATTAAAACATTAGTAATGATTATAAATGAGGCACAGAGAATTGCAGTGAAAACTCATATTTGTTATTCACCATTGTATGCTTATATACACACATATCAGATATGGTTTACAAGAGATAAACACATATTGTTACAAGAGATAAACTGTACAACTAAGTATACAACTGTGTACATATTCAAAATTAACTAACTTTATTCTTATCAGCTGGTTCAATACTCCCCGCAACATGGAGGTACCATTGCGGACTCCAATCTTGAAGTGATTCAAAATGAACACTGACTTTGGCAGTGGTTTTGTGAGAAGATCTACAAGCTGATCCTTGGAAGAGACATGGGACACCCTAAGATTCTTCTTCTGAATAAGGTCTCGAATGAAATGGAGATCAATCTCTATATGTTTCATTCAAGAATGATAAACCGGATTTTGACAGGCATAAGTAGTTGAGATATTATCATAGTATAAGATAGGCATGGAGGTTTGTATCCCAAGTTCAAACAATAAAGATCTTACCCAAACTATCTCAGAAGCAGTAGTGGTAGCAGCACGGTATTCAGCTTCAGTGGATGACCGTGCAATAGACTTTTGTTTTCGAGAAGTCCATGAAATCAAAATTGAACCAAGATAAAGTATGTATCCAGATGTGGACATTCTATCATTCGGATCACCAGCCCAATCTGCATCCAAAAAAGCATGAAACACAAAAGAGGATTGTGGAGTGATTATAACACTATAATCAATCGTAGACTTAAGATATCTCAACAATCTTTTGAGTGCATCCCAATGTTTGTTGGTCGAACTTTGCATAAATTGCGACAACTTATTGACAGAAAAACAAATGTCCGGCCTTGTCCAAGTTAAATACTGTAATGCCCTCACTATTCTGCAATATTCAGTCGGTTCAACCTCATAAGCTTTCGAACCATTCTTACACAGAGTTGTTTTTGTTGCAAAAGGAGTTGAGATGGGTTTAGAATCCTCCATGTGAGATGCAGTTAACAACTTCCTGACATAATGATGCTGCGATAAAAATAAACCTGTAGAAGTAGTTTGAATATCTATTCCCAAAAATAAGTTCAATTGCTGTGGATCTTTCAATGAAAATTGAGAGGCCAACTTATCAATAAATGATTGAATGAATTCAAAACTACTTCCTGTGAGCAGCAAATCATCAACATAAATAAGGAAAAAGCATACAACACTGTCTTTCCAAAAAACGAACGAAGAGTGATCACTTTTGGACTGAATAAAACCAAATGTAAGTTCACAATTCCTCAAAGCTTGATACCAAGCCTTTGGAGCTTGACGAAGACCATACAAGGCTTTAACTAATTTACAAACATACGCAGGTTTATCAGGATTCACAAAACCAGGTGGCTGTTTCATAAATACCGGTTCTTGCAAAGGTGCATGGAGAAAAGCATTATTGACGTCTAGCTGACAAATACTCCATTTGTTGGAAACAGCAAGAGTTAAGAAAATTTGAATAGTGGCTGGCTTTAAAACAGGATTGAAAGTTTCTTCAAAATCAACCCCAGGGCGTTGACTATACCCTTTAGCTACTAAACGTGCCTTGTACTTTGATACCGAACCATCTGCATTTCTTTTGATTCTGAAAATCCACTTGCAACCCACCAGATTTTGATCACCGCAAGGAGGAACTAAAACCCAAGTACCATTAGTGATTAAAGTATCAAACTCAGATGACATAGCTTGCCACCATTCTGGAACGTTAAGAGCTTGAGTTACACATGTTGGTTCAAGAGAAGGACGCAGAGGATGTTTCGAAATAGAGTGTATAAGTTTGGGTTTAAAAATGTTATTTTGAGATCTAGTTGTCATGGGGTGAGTTCGAATAGGCTGATGTACTGGAATAATTTCATTTGGCAATTGAACATCAGACCTTGACGGATTTGAACTAGCAGGAGAAGACACTAGAGACCCAGATGATGAAGAAGACTAAAAAATTTGAGGAGGTGACGATGATGAAGACAAGGAAGAAGACTGAGAATTATATAGCGGTGAACTCGACGATTCTAACAATAAATTAGAAGAAGAAGACGATGAAGCTCGTGTTGAAATCGACACATCGGAATGTATCAATACTTTTTGTTCCCTAAGTGGAGACGATGTTGTATTGAAAGGAGCTAGGATTATACCATTAGAGGGAAACGACACCATTCCATCTACAGATGCTTTCGAATTTAAATTTGTTTCAGAAATAGGGGACTTACTGGGATCATACCAAACATGCTTAACCGACTCCTTAACCCAGGCATTCTCTCCAAGAAATTGTTCTTCAACAAAGACCACATGTCTAGACACATATACCTTCTGACTTTGGGGCTCAAAACATAGATAAGCACTCTGACTTTGTGAGTAACCCAAAAATATACATGGCTTGGATTTGGCCTCAAATTTATTATGAACATATGGACGAAGGTATGGGTAACAATTTGGCCTCAAATTTATTATGAACATATGGACGAAGGTATGGGTAACACAAGCAGCCAAAAATTTTAAGTTTAGTATAATTTGGGTGCATATTAAACAATTTTCGAAAAGGAGATGGCATATTTAGAATCGGTGTGGGTAGCCTATTTGTAAGATAGGCAGCAGCCTGGAATGCAAATGACCAAGGTAAAGAGGCAGATTGTAAGAGTGTTAGACCAGTCTCAACTAAGTGACGATGACGGCATTTCACTGCACCATTATGTTGAGGTGTGTGAGGCGGTGTTTGGTGAAAAATTTTTCTTAAGGCAATAAACTCAACACAACCCCCCCCCCCCCCCCCCACCAGATTTAGCTTTAATAGGATAGAACCAAATATATTTTGTATAATGATCAATAAATATTAAGTAATATCTAAAGCCATCAAAAGATTGAACAGGTGCTGGTCCCCATAAATCTGAATACATTAACTCTAATGGTTTTGAACTTGAAAGAGAAGAAACTCCAAATGCGAGTCGATGACTCTTATTACATTGATAGGAATTACAATCAAAACTACTGGACGACTCGGACAAATTAAAGTGAGACAAAACAGAATGACAAATCTTAGCAGCTGGATGACTTAGATGCTGATGCTAGACAAATGAAGACTCACGAACAGAAGAATGAGTAGCAAATGGAGTAGAAGACCGATCTTTCAAAATGGAAGAGAGATGATATAAAGAGTTTTCAATTCACCCCTATGTGATTATCTCCCCCGTGAACAGGTCCTTGACAAGAAAACAGTCAAAGAAAAACTCAATAGAGACCTTATTAGCAAGACAAAAGGCAGAAACAGAAATCAAATTCTCTTTCGCACGAGGTACACACAGCACATTAGTTAAAGAATAGGATTTTAAGGGAAAAGATAGTAATCGAGATCCAACATGTGTAATTCTCAAACCTGTACCATCGGTGAGATGCAGTTCATCAAGACCTTCATATGATGCATGTAACGCCAGATTTTGAAGATCATTGGTTACATGATGAGTTGCTCCTGTGTCCAAAATCCAATTCGATGATTCTGCAGTAGTTTGATTAGCACAGGGCTGAGGGAAATTAGTCTTGAAAAAATTCTTTTCTCGATAACACCGTTTAGCAATATGTCCTAGTTGATCACAAATCTGACACAAAACCTTAAAACCACTTGTCCCTCTCTTTGGGTATGTGGATCAGAAAAGATCCATGACCCTCCTGCTGAATTTGAAGTATCATTCTACCCCTACTGAAATTGAGAATTCTGTCGAGCAGTATTTCCCTTCCTTACATTATTAGCAGTGATAGGAGTTGGATTATATGATAAATCCACCTTATTCAGATATAACTCATGAGATTGCAATTTTTCCTAAAGCTCCTCAAAAGAAATAACTGAATCACGTGCTCTCACAGTTGCTGCAATATCTTTAAATTTTGGGCCAACACCATTCAAAATATGTATAACAAGATCCACATCAGAAATAGGACTTCCGGAAGAGCTAAGTCTTCTGAAATAGCTTTAACAGACTGCAAATAATCAGACATAGATCTGGATTCACGTTTAAAATTGAAGAGTTTCTCATGAAGAGAGATATTTCTCATTGTAGAACGACTAGCGCAGGAGGTCTTTATCTTGTCCTAAGCATCAGCAGCAGATTCTGCAGAGGACACAATATGCATAGCGGAAAAACTCGGTGCTCCAATAATGGCAGCTAACACGAGCTAATCTTAACAGATCCAGAGTTCATAATTTGGATTTTTCTCAACCTTCCCATCTTTATGAATGAGTGGAGAAGGGCAAGGTATTGAATGATCAACATACCCCATCAAGTTATGACCCTTGAAAACAGGCATGACTTGTGCTCTCCAAGTCAGGTAGTTTTGCTGAGTAAGTTTGAGGGGAAATTGGGATGCATTAAAAGAAATTAAAGTTTTCCCAGAAGAATGAATAATATTTGTATTAATTGACTGTGAAGCCATTGAAACAAAAAGAGAATTGGAATGAAGATTTTAATAGAAAACCAAAAAAGTTTTTGAGCTCTGATACCATATAAATGAGGCACAGAGAATTGCAGTGAAAACTCTTACTTGTTATTCACCATTGTATGCTTATATACACACATATCAGATATGGTTTACAAGAGACAAACATATATTGTTATAAGAGATAAACTGTACAGCTAAGTTTACAACTGTGTACATATTCAAAATTAACTAACTTTATTCTTATCAACTGGTTCAATAATAATGACATGTCAGTAATTATGTATTGAAATGAGGTTAAATATTGATAATAATGAAAAATATGATAGTAATTATGCATTAAAATAATGATATTTATCTTATAACGTGTTTTTCATGATTTCAACATACACTATATTTTTTGTATAGTTGAGTGAAATATCAAGATGATTTTTTATCAAGATTTTTAATCAATTATGTGATGTGACTCGTGATAGAGCTATGTAAAGTTGATCATGAGCAAAAACTAAATTGTGAAGATTTACACCGACTTTTTTAAGTGATTGTCCTTGACTTTTATTTATAGTCATTGCATAACAAATTTTAACTAGAAATTAATGTGTTTTAAGAACAAAAGGACATTTTATTTCATGACTAGATAAGATGATTCTTGGAATGTAGGCCTTATGACCTATGTTTTTACCTGCCTTCTATTACCTTAGATCCCATTTGAGTAATAATCAATCTAGAACCATTACATAATCTTATTGCTTGATTTATATTTCTAAGCAACATAATTGGTACGCCAACTTTTAATTTTAATTCATGAGGTGGTATACCATTTAGTTTAAATGTATCAAGAAATTCAATTGGATATAATGCTTCTATTTCTTCAAAATTTCCAATGGAATTGCATATTGAATCAGAACTGAAGTATGTTTTTTCTTCTTCTGGAGTCAAAGATAGAATGTACATATTTATTTCTTAAATTGTTTGATTTATAGGACAAACAATAACTCTATTTTTTAACTAATTTACATTTTTATAATATTTATCTAGTTCTTCATACGCATTATCAACAACTTTTATTGAATCTTAAAAATCTTTAATTAAGAATTCATTAGAAATTTTTATCCATTAGCATCGCTTCATTTTCTATCTCTTTTCCTTCTACGGTTCCATTCCCAACACTAAGTAGCCAGCCAAACAAATTACTTAATTTTACTTTTTCTTCATCACTAATATCATTGCCTTTTAATCTCGTATTTCCACTAAGAAATAAGATTCGACATTTAAACCATAATGGTGAACTACTTGAAGAAGCATATATAATATTAGTCTTCTTTATTTCCTACTAATTTAACTGGAAGAATTTGTCTAAAATCTCTTCCTAAAACTACAGGTTTTCCTCTAAATGGATATTCAAAGCTATCTAATATATCACATATTGATCTGTCTAATACTTCAAAACAATATCGTTCATTTATTGGTGCTTCATCCCAAATTATAAGAGCAATTTCTTTTATTAAGTTAGCTAATTATGGTCCTTCATGTATATCACAAATTGAATGTTGATCAACTGTTAAAGGAATTTTAAAACGTGAATGTACAGTTCTACCTCCCGGTAATAGTAATGAAGCTATTCCTGAAGATGCAACAGCTAATACGATTTTACGTTCAAATATTATTTGCCATAAATAAGTTTTACCTTTACCACCATGACCACAAACAAAAAATAGTCTTGATTTTTTATCATTTACTGTTGTTATAATGATATCATATTTAGATTTTTGACTAATTCAGAATGCTGTAATTTCAAGAAATTAGTATTGTAAGTTAATTCTTCTCTCAACAATTTACTATCTATGTCTGATATTAATTCACAGTTTGGCATTGACAATTTAAATTCAGCTAAAGATGAGCAACTTGCATTAAAAATTTTCTCTAATTCATAAAGGACACAATTAATTAATTCTATTTTAGGCATTTTCATTTCAAACATATTGAATAGTTTTTTTAAAATTTAAAATAACATTGTCAAACATTTATTTTCGATGAGATTCAAAAAAGCTTAATGGACTGGTGACATCACAAAACATGATAATGGTAACAATTGAAGTAGCCCATTCCGCAGCTTCATGTCATTCCTTATCATCACTTAATAAACCAAGAGCTTGATATGCAACTTGATAAGTTGTACAAATTATATTATTGATTTTTTTAATATCTTCAAAACATGTAGCTTCTCTTTTATAGTAATATATTTTATTTGTTTCCATCCATTGAGTTAACATATTTTTTCTATTCTTGGTCTATTGACAATTGATTTTAATGATTCACTTCCATGATATATAATATTATGTTCCAATGGTAAATGAATAGATAATCTCTCTACACTTGGATCTATGATGAATATTAAATTCAAAAAGTCTCCACACCACTTGATAAGGAGAGATAAATTGACAATTCAAGTAAGTTTTAATTTCGTCAACTTCTTTGCAATTCAACTGTCCTAAATCTTTATCAACATATGTACTTTCTTTTAAGACAACACTAATTCTATCAGGACCTTTGTTGACATATTTGAATAGATATTTTATGAACATTGATTGAGAACAAAATTCAACATTGATGTGTGCTTTATATCTAATGCATAAACATCTATTATAAGGCACAACAAATCTATTGTGTAGTTGAAGTCCTTCTCTTTTAACAAATTTATTATCATCTTTTCTTTTGTAAGAGGTAAAACCATTTTCTTCTATTATTGTTTTATTTTGATATTTTTTAGGAAAACCTTTTGACCAAATTCCTTGTTTCATACATGGTGCATCGGATTAGACCATGCATCATAAATTCAGCAATAGTGTCATATCCTTTAAGATCTTTTTGTTTGTCTGGTATTTCTGCAAATATAATAAAGTCAATTTCTTCAGGACTAATTTTTTAAGATGAAAAGTGAAGCCAAATCAAAATATGAAAATGAGATAGTCCTCTTTTTTGAAATTCTATTGTATGTATATCTTCTATTGAGTAATAAATAAATCTAGGTCACCAAATTTTCTACAGATAGCTATAGCATCATGATAGTTTTGAATCATATATCTAGGACTTCCAGTATAACTTGAAGGAAGTATTATTCTTTTACTAATAGATTCTGCATCTCTATCAGCTTTAAGAATCGCATTACACAGTCCTTTATATAACTTAGATCTTGAATCTTTTTTATTTTGTTTGATATAATCTAATTTATTTTCTTCAATGCAAGCAAATAAATCTGCTAAATATTGTTGAAAAGTCGACCATCTCTGAATCATGCAGTACCTTGATTAATACGATCTTGAATTTGAAAAGCATAAAATGCTCTCATAGATACTCTATTTTGAAGAGGTTTTTGCATTGAATTATCTGTATAATACTTTATATCACTTCTATATCCATTTTCTTCGTATGGAAATAATAAAGGATATTGCAATGACATAAAAGATGGATGCAATTTCGTAATTCGTTGCAGTTGACCAGATTTATATCTAACTTATCTATATCTCCAACTATAAGACCTCTAATATCGTCAATCATAGGCAAATTATACCGACAGCTATATTCTTTTCTTTTTGCTAATAATCTTAATTTTAATGGAATTATATTATTTTCTTTAAATCTACCTCTTGCTGTTCTAATAACTATACTAACATATTTATTGAAGTAAATGCAAATATTGAATTATAAGTTCTTATGTCTTCTCTAAACTTAGAGCTTTTAGGACTTTTTGTTTGATCAAATAAATTATATAGAAAGATAGGTGTTTTCTTAGGTAATGGTATTCTAACTTTTCCACTTTAGCAATAAAGAGTAAATTTAGGGTTTTTATTATGTGTATCTTTATATTGTTGTTCTTGATACCAAAATAATGCACCACAGTATTCACATTGATGAGATTGCTGCCCAAAATTAATATAATCATCAAAACTATTTTCTGATGTAATATTTGTTAAAGCACTAGATGTTGTAAGATCAATTGATTTACAATTTATGGTGTTTTCATTATTTTTACACATAAGCTTCTGTACATTTGTTATCACTATCTTTTATCAAAACTAAAAGTTTCTTTAGGTGTTTAGAATTTTACCTTATGTTTCTATGACTTTCAGTAAAAGAAATTGAATTGCTATAAGTGTTGTTATTAATCATTTCAATTTTTCTTTTTTTTTTTTTCTCTTTTGAACTCATTTATTGCTATTTGGAAATAATTGATATAAGTATTTTTAAAAAAGTACATATAAATCAACTGCAGTGAAACTCAACCTGCAAATACACCATTTAATAACTTAATCAATATATGATTTAAATATTTGGTTAATTTATTTATGTGTTTTCACATCTTTAGTTAACTTAAGATGTTTTTGCATTAATAATTTTCATGGCAAAGTATATGAATATTTAAAAGATGAAATAAGAAAACAAAAAAACAATGTTATTTCTTACTTACTATGTTTTGATGTCAACCCTTTTTTTTTTAGTAAGTACATCTTTATCCAAAAGAGTTCAATTCAATTACAGTAAACTCAACCTGCAAAGATAATTATTGACTAATCATCATTCATAGAAAAATAAAAAACTTGACACACACATAGTTATAGAATAATACATTTTAAGAAAAATTATCAAAATGTTAAATTGATACATTTCAAAAGAAGGAAATTGTCAAACTGCCAAATTGAATTAAAGGTAAACTTTACTAAAAGAAAGGTGTAATGACTAAAAACAACTCTAATTTATTTACTTTAAATTTTTTTGGTTAATTTTCAATAAATGATTATTTTATTTAATCTTAATAAATAAATAAAAGTGAAACTAATGAAATATTTTTATTTTAAATTTTTTTTATCAGTTAATACTATGTTAAAATTTTTAAGACGGAAATATATTATTCGATAAATAATTTTAAGTTTTAACTTTTCTTAAATTAAAAATTAATGAAATATTTTTAAGACCGATAATGAATATTATTTGAGTGAATTATTTTATTATTAGTAGCAATATCATAATCCCCAAATATTATTTTAGAGCTGAAATGACAAATTGTTAAATACAACATTTTATTGTAATCAATTAATTGTGCGACAAAATATTTTTATGTAAAAGTCCTTGTTTCGCTGCAAAATTATAATTTGATTTAACATTATTATGAAAATTTAAAAGAAAAAATTATTGGTACGTCTATCTATTATTTCAAAATTCATCATTCAATATTTCATCTTTTATGTTTAGTTTCATCAATTATTAGGTTCTTTAATTAAAAGGTATAATTATGTTCTCTGAATCGTATAAAAAAGTTGCCATATCTTTTTAACTCTCCTCTCTCTTTCTCAAATTGCTAAACTTCCACCACTATTACCACACCAAGACAGCCATTAAGATTAACGAATCAATTCCAATCTAGAAACAAAATATGAAAATCTGTAAATTCAATTAAAAAATCAAGAAATTAAACTAAAAATATTTGAAACTTAAATACAAAAAATAAATATGAAAAAACTACAAATTCAATAAAAAATCTAAAAATTAAACGTAGAATCTATAACTAAATATAGAAATTAAATATGAAAATTTAAAAATTAGACCAAAAAATCTAAAAATTAAATATAACAACAATCAATAAAAAAAAATTAAGAAATTAAATATGGCGACTACCAGTAAAAAGAGAAAGAAAACTAAAATTTACATATGTGAGTTGGAGTAGGTAATACAATGACTTTGTCCATGAAAATTATGATAGATTGCAACCAAATAATGCATCGAAAAATGAAAGAAAAACAAAAGAAAGGAAGGAAGAAAGAAAGAAAGATGTCTAAAACAGAGTCACAAACTCCAGAACCCTAGCCGATGAAGAAATAGATTGTCAAGAGATTTGATTTTAGATTTAGTTTACAAAATACGATTTAATTCGAATTTGAATGGTCAAAAAACTAAAATGAATTAATAGAGATAGAAATTTGAGATTATATTGATTTCTTTCATCAAATATACCCTAAAATCAAAATGTAAGCTAATAAGAAGATAAAAAAAAAATTGACCATTAATCACCTGAGAATCAAAATTGATGATGATGATCTTGGAGATGAGGTTGTGAAATTGCAAGAAGATGAACATGGTAGAAGAAAAGTCGGTAGAATTTTATAGAGAATAGAATTAGCAATTTACAAATAATAGATCCAAGGCGTGATTCTTTAACGGAAGAAGGGAAAAAACTCACCGCCTTAACAAAAATTAATACTAAGGGTAAAAAGGGTAATTCATTATTTCTATGAATAGTGAATCTTGGATGCATTTTAGTGTGTATATATAATATTGAAGATATAAAAGGTATAAGTTCATCAATTTGCATGCATAGAATTTTATTGGAGGACGGGTTTAGACCTTCGATTAAGCCACAAAGAAAACTGAACCCAAATCTCAAAGTAGTTAAAAAAAATTACTAAGCTATTAGACTCAAGTATAATTTATTCTATTTCCCACTATCAATGGGTCAATCCAATTCATGTAGTGCCTAAAAGAGAGGAATTGTTGTAGTTAAAAAAGAAGATGACACGACCCTAGCCATTGGAGTTGTGACCAGATGGCGAATGTGCATTGATATTAGAAAGTTAAATAAAGCCACTCGGAGTGATAATTTTCCTTTATCTTTTACTGATCAAATTTTTGAAAGACTATGTGGTAAGTCTTATTTTTGTTTTCTTGATGGATTCTCTGGATTTTATCAAATTTATATTCACCCTTAAGATAAGGAAAAGACTACATGTACTTGTCCCTATGGTACTTATGCATTTGGAAGTATGTCATTTGGATTACGTAATGCACTAGCTACTGTAACGCCCTGACTCCAACCACCAGAGGAATTGTTCGCTTTGGATCAAACCGGCTCCATCCCATGCTAGATCGACAAGACCCATACGGTTTTATCCCGCAGGTGAAATGAGAAACTTCCTAGGAGGTAACCCATCCTAGGATTTCTGTCAAGCGAGCATGCTTAACACTGGAGTTCTTCCAACTCTCTAGCCATTCCACCAAAAGGCGCCTCTGATGATCAATTACCCCCTTTTCGATATATGATCCGATTCATTCCTGTGTCCCGCATTCTACTACCCTAGCTAGCTTGCCATCCTAAAAGCTTGCCAGAAGCCCTGCTCTACCCACCCTCTTAGGATCGCTTTGCCGGGTCGGGATGTCACAGGCCCACCAACTTCCGCATGGTTCGTCCTCGAACCATATATCTATTGGAGGGGATCATGATCACCACCTATGGACAGTTCTACAGACTTTGAGAGATCGACGACTGTATGCTAAGCTCAGGAAGTGTGAGTTTTGGTTGACTGAGATTGCCTTTTTAGGGCATATTATCTCTGCAGAGGGTATTCGGGTAGATCCAAAGAAGATTGAGGCAGTGCTTGATTGGAAGCCACCTAAGAATGTCACAGAGATTCGTAGTTTCTTAGGTTTGGCTGGGTATTACAGGAGGTTTGTCAAGGGGTTTTCCCTTATTGTAGCCCCTTTAACTAGACTTCTTCGTAAGGATGTCCGTTTTGAGCGGACTGATAGATGCTAGAGTAGTTTTGAGAGGCTTAAGGTGATGCTTACTAAGGCTCCAGTTTTGACACAGCCAGCTCTAGGCAGACCATATGATGTTTATAGTGATGCTTCGCATAATGGTTTGGGTTGTGTGCTTATGCAGGAGGGCAAGGTAGTTGCTTATGCTTCTCGACAGCTTAAGCCACATGAGAAGAACTACCTTACCCATGATTTGGAGTTTGCAGCGATTGTGTTCGCCTTGAATATTTGGAGGCATTACCTGTATGGTGAGAGATGCCACTTGTGCATGGACCATAAGAGCCTTAAGTATCTGTTTACGTAGAGAGAGCTTAACCTGAGACAGCGTAGATGGGGACTATGACTTCACCATTTATTACCACCCGAGTAAAGTGAATGTGGTTGCTGATGCACTCAGTAGAAAGGCATTGGTTGTTCTTCATGCTATGAACGCAAGCTTATCTATGGCTAGAGATGGTGCTCTTGTAGCAGAGCTTATGGTGAGACCTAGCCTACTTCAGTAGATTAGAGATGCACAGCAGGGTGATGAGACTATTGCCTTGTGGAAAGGCCTAATCAGAGAGGGTAAGAAGAAGAGATTTGAGATTAGAGATGACTGCTTATACTTTGGGGATTAGATCTGTGTGCCTAAGATCTTAGAGTTGAGGAGGAGTATCTTAGAGGATGCCCATAGTAGTTCGTATTCTATGCATCCAGGTAGTAATAAGATGTATCAAGATTTGAGGATGCTATATTGGTGGCCGGCTATGAAGAGGGACATTGAGGATTTTGTGTCAAGATGCTTGACCTATCAGCAGGTTAAAGCAAAGCATCAGGTCCCATCGGGTTTGCTACACCCTATCTCTATTCTGGAGTGGAAATGGGATAGGATTACCATAGATTTTATGGTTGGTTTGCCTACTACACCTAGGAAGAAAGATGCTATTTGGGTCATAGTCGACAGATTGACTAAGTTAGCGCATTTTCTTCCAGTTAGGACCGACTACACCATGGAGTAGTATGCAGAGCTCTACATTGATGAGATTGTGAGACTTCATGGAGTTCCTTCTTCCATTATCTCTGTTAGAGATCCGAGGTTTACTTCGAGGTTCTAGAAGAAGTTACATGAGGCTTTGGGTACTAGACTGCATTTCAGCACAACCTTCCATCCACAGACAGAATGGTCAGTCAGAGTGGGTGATTTAGATTCTTGAGGATATGTTGAGGGCTTGTGTGATTGAGTTTGAGGGAAGTTGGGAGAAGTATATTCAGCTGGCTGAGTTAGCCTATAATAACAGTTACCAGTCGAGTATTCAGATGGCTCCATTTAAGGCTTTATATGGTAGGAGGTGTAGGACACCTCTATGCTGGACGGAGCTTAGTGAGGGTAAGTTAGTAGGTTCGAATTTGATCCGTGATACAGAGGGCAAGGTTAGAGTCATAAGGGAAATGTTGAAAGCGGCTTCAGATCATCAGAAGTCGTATGCCGATCTTAAGAGGAAGGATATTGAGTACACAGTGAGTGACAGGGTGTTCTTGAAGGTATCTCCATGGAAGAAAGTTCTAAGATTCAGTAAGAAGGGTAAGCTTAGTCCTAGGTTTATAAGTCCATACGAGATTTTAGAGCGTGTGGGACTTTTAGCCTATAAACTAGCTTTACTACCAGACCTGGATCGGATAAATAATGTCTTTCATGTATCTATGTTATGGAGGTACCGATAAAATCCTTTGCATGTTATACCAGCCGAAACGATCACCATCGAGTCGGATTTGACATATGAGGAGGAACCCATAAGGATACTTGCTAGAGAGGTTAAGGAATTAAGAAATAAGAGAATACCTCTAGTAAAGGTCCTATGGAGGAATCATAAGATAGAGGAAGCCACGTGGGAGCGAGAAGATGACATGCGACAACAGCATCCTCAGTCATTCATATCAGGTGAAATTTGAGGACGAATTTCTTTTAAGGGGGGAGAATTGTAACAGTTTGATTTTTCAGTGTCGGCAATAGTGATTTACCAATCTGTGAATAGTACCATCGGTCAGAGACTTGGTATTATTTCGGTTTGAAAAAATTACTATGTGTGTGTAATATTTTATTTAATATTTTTGGAGCATGTTTGCATGATTTAGGTGGGCAGAAAATATTGCATGAATATTTTTGGAGAATTAAGGCATTTAATAAATAGTGATTTTTAGTGTAGTATATTAAGGAATAATTAAGGAATTATTTTTGTGGAGTTAATTTAATTAATTGGTGGAGTTAAATAATATTTGGAAGAGAATTATTGATGAATATTTAGAGCTATTAGATGAGATTACTTAGGACTTGATCATGACCCTTCATTTGGCATAAACCTAAGAAGCCAAATTTGACTTTTCAACTTAAGAGGAACACTTTCTCTTCTTCTTCTCCACCTCTCCAACGCCAACTTCTCCCTCTTCTTTCCTCCATTTTTGCTCATTTTCTCTACCTCTAAACTACCTCAAATTTCATGAATTAAACCATAGATTAGTAAATAGACCTTAAGAAT
>CANUEX010051632.1:0-66184 GCA_948099535.1 Jatropha multifida
CTTTGGTGGAGGGTTCACCAATCTCTTCAAAGTAGGAAAAGAGCTTATTAAAATCAAAATTAACACTAGAAGAGAAAAGAGCATGGCTTAATGCATGAATTCCATGGCTAATCCTAGAATTATAATTAATAAATCACAAAACCCAAAAGTTATAGCTTACCTCCTTTAATGGCAACTCCAAAACCAAAGCTTTGAAACTCCAAATTTAAGCTTCTACTACTTAATTCTCAAGGTTTAATCAAAATCCTATGATTTAATTAGGTGGTTTAGTGGTATTTGGAGGTAGAAAAATGAAAGAAAAATGGAGGAAGAAGGAAGAAGAAGTTGGCATGGAGGAAGAAGAAGGGAGGAGAGAGAAAGTGTTGGTGATTTAAGTAGCAAAGCCAAACTTTGCTTCTCATTTTATGCTAAATCAATGGCCAAGATCAAGTCTTAGGTAATCTCATCCAATGGCTCTAAATATTCCTCAAATAATTCATTTCTAAACATTATTTAACTCCACAAATTAATTAAATTAACTTTCCAAAAATAATTCGCCATTTATTCCTTAATATACCACAATAAAAAATAATATTCACTAGTTGCCGCAATTCTCTAAAAATATTTGTGAAATATTCTCTACCCATCTAAATCATGCAAACATGCTCCAAAAATATTAATTAACATACTAGACACATGTAGTAATTTTTCCAGGCCAAAATAATACCATGTCCTAGACTGATGGTACTATTCATAGATCGGTAAATCACTATTACTGACACTGAAAAATAGTCTGTTACAGGTAGTCTCCTCAGGGGTATCTGATCTGACTCTTTTTCTTCGTCTTGTAAGAAGAGTTTCATCCTCAAAAATGGTTTGAGCCAAATCAGTTTCCCCAAAGGAAACTGTAGGAGCAGCAGGTGATTTCCTTACGACACTTGGGCTATCTGTTCATTTTGGAATCACTGGTGGGACAAGCTGAGGAGTCACAGTGGTTTCACTTAATTTTTTGCTTGAGGCAGGGGTACCTTGCTCAACATCTTCGTCTTCATCCCTCAGCCTCAAGCCACTTTCCTTCTTACGTCGAACAAATGCTTTGCTCTCCCGTTTCTTCTTTCTTCTTTCTCTGCTCAAGCTTTTTAACAAAGTCTCCACCAGCCATTTCTGTGAAACAAAGCAAAATGTTAAAGGTCAGTTAGGAAATGCACAAAGTAGAACTAAATTTATACCTTTCTTATTTTTCCATTTCCCTGTGTGGGTAGAAGGATATTCTAGAGCTAGGAGGTGAAGAACGTTGACAAGGTTTAAAGCATATTTAGAAAGAGCTTCAATACTAGCCCTTTCTCTTTGTGTCAGGGCACGGTCCTCCCTAAATGAAGGCATTGGAGACCATGAAGTTTTCACATCAAAATCCCTTTGACTTTTTACAACAAAAAATTTTTCTTTCCATCTGCCTTTTATTGAAGTAGTCAAGCCATCAAAAATACTCAGACCACCCCGAATAGAAAGATGAGGTTGATCTTCCCTTTCCCTGAGCAGTAAGACATATATAGCCCATTGACAACAAAGGGCGAGAATTCAAGGTTAGACCTCCGAGCCAGAAGGGATAGTCCAAGCACAATCCTAATACTGTTCGGAGCAAGTTGTGATACAGTAATTCTAAGTTTATTAAGATAATCCTACAACTCTAGTTGAAGCGGGAGACGAACTCCTGCTCATAGGTCCTCCTCATACAAAGTCAAAAAGTTAGGGCTTTGTTCACTGTTAGCCCATACATCTTCACCCACAGGTAGAAGCTCGTACTCAGAAGGAATGGGATATTTGACCTGAAGCATTTCCATATCTAAAGACTTAAACAAGGAACTCAAATGTGCTACCCTGTTTTCTTTCTTGGCAGTTGATTTTTTCTTCTTAACAGGTTCTGTAGCTTTTGGCCGAGAGCATTTTCTTGGGCATTGTGGATTTTTTTTCCAATTACAACCCCAGAGGAAGGAGTCCTCTCAAAAGCAGCAATTTCCATGGCGGTCAGAGTACAGCTAGAAGGAAAATCATCTCCCTTCGTTTTATCAGAGCTTGAAGAAGTGGAACTCGAATTTTCTAGGGCAAGACCTTTACCCTTATTGGAGGAAGAAGCAGCCATAGTAGAAGGATGGGAAAATTAAAAGAAAAAGGGAAAAAGAAATGTCGATAAAAATGGCGATGAAAGTAAAATTTTGCAAAAATTTTTTAATTACCTCTTTTGCAGTTGGGTTTGTAGAAGGAGTCTAGGAATAGAAAGAGATTGAAGAAGTCGATGATTTATGGATGCCTTAAAATGATATGAAGTTTAAAACGTTAAAAGGAAGTGAAAAGACACTTTTGCTGGTTGATTAAAAGGTCACTCTTTATTGAAACGTTTAGAGGATGCGCCGTTTCAAGAGATGTCGGTAAATTTAAAAGTCACATTCATTAAAAGCAAGTAATTAATAAGCTGACAACTAGGGCTTACGTGGAAATAATGACACGTTAACCTCCAAAGTCCAAACACATGGAATGAAAAGTCAAGGTTTATAAAAATCGAACATAAATGTTTCGATATTATTTGGGGGGCTTTTGATAGACTAAGAATTTGTTCGGTACATCCTGAACAATAGTCTTGATTGAGTCAGAAGGTCGAGCCACGGATTACGCCTGAGATCCGAACAAAGACGTACTCGAACAAGAATCCCGAACAACATTCAAAATTTATAACGTCTAAATGAATGCTTGGTCAAAAGGGCCAATTAAAAGTCATTTAAGAGTCCAGAATATTTTTAGCATTTACGTTTAGATTGTGTCTCGGACAGTTACAAATAAATTTGTATTATAAAAGAGAATGTAATAAGAAACAATCGACAGAAAAATA
Source organism: Jatropha multifida (assembly GCA_948099535.1). Taxonomy (NCBI): domain Eukaryota; kingdom Viridiplantae; phylum Streptophyta; class Magnoliopsida; order Malpighiales; family Euphorbiaceae; genus Jatropha; species Jatropha multifida. The sequence continues at coordinate 2,864 of CANUEX010051632.1, forward strand.
TTCAGTATTCTAAGTATTCAAAATTATACTCATCAGTACCGAACAACATAATAGCCTGAGCAGCATTTGCCGAATAATATAATAGTCCGAACAGTCAATAAAATATACCAAGCAACAGAATGAACTAAACAGTTATGCTAAGCAATTAAAAAAGTGGACTGGACGTTATTCAAACCGGTTTAAATAGAGTTAACGCTCGGTTATTTAATAATATAATTAATGTCCAAAATTATCTTATTACCATGATTCTTACTAAGCATTTACATCTTCAGTAATAATAAAAAGAATACTATAAATATTTATATTATATCTTATTAGAAGACACATTATATTTTATAGCAATTATTGAATGTTCATATTTTACTTTTATCAATTATTATAACTTAAAAGTACTTAATTAACTAAAAAAATTAAGAAATTGAAATAAAAAATAAAAAAAGAAAAATTATAATTTAAAAGAATTTTAAATTTATTTTTAGAGAAAATAAGAATGCTATAATATATTAATTCAAAACTTTGAAGACATAAAAAAATAAAAATAGCATGACAGAAATAAAACTAAAAGACTATCATTATATTCTAAAAGTAAAAAACTTTTACTAATTAATATATATATATATATATATATATATAATTGAACAAGTAAAAAGTAAATAGTAGTTGAATCTTATTTATTTTTGTTTTGACATAATTAACCTGTGAAGTCGTAGTTGCAAATTCAGAGAGATTAGTTTCTCCCCGCTTTTCGGTGTTCATAATAAGGACTACTGACAGCACGTGAAAATATTCAAAGAAGGTGGGCAGTCAACAGCAAGCTGGCCCATTAACTGATAGATAGCACCGAGGCCGCGTGATGGCACTTTCGTAAATCAACGGAAACCAATATTTAAAGATAAGGGGATTGGTAAGAGACGGGAGAGAGGATTGAATTGAAGAGGAGAAGAGAGGAAATGGAGAAGAAAGTGGTCGCAGTTTTGATGATAGTATCTCTGGTTTTTGGTGGTCTGGAAAGCGTGGACCCTTCCGCTGCGGATTGCTTGGACGCTTGCACCACAGCTTGTGTCAATCCAAACGGTATGTATTTTATGGCGCTATTCAATTTGATTTGATGAGTTTGATTCTGTGATTTGGGCAAATGCAGAAAGACTTAGGCAACGCTGTGAGGTCAAGTGTCGGATTAGATGCGATCCTGGTAATTTCTCCCTAGTTAACTTTTGTTTCCCTTACGCTTTGTTTAGAGGAAAAAAGAAAAAAGAAAAGAAATTAAGATGAATTTTCTTCCTTTAATCAAGGTTTATAAATCAGTAAATTTAGTTTAGTTCAAAAAATTAGGTCGACTGGGTTTCTATTATTTTGAAATTCAATTTAACTCGATTTCAGTTCAGTTTCTGGGATTAAAACTTACATTTTCTTTTTTTTTTTTTTTATTGGCCTGGTTCAATTTGATTTTTCTGTTAAATCAGTTTGTTTAGGAGGGTAAAATTGTAATCATCATGCAGTTATCGGTAAAAGCAAAATATTTCAACTCGACTTGGTTTGATCCTTCATATTTGGTTAAGTTGACTTTTGCTTTTTTGAGGTTAGATTTTCTAGATTAAGTTCATTTAAATACGACTCAGATATTGATCCGGGTAAAATAATTGACGGGATAAAATGGATAGGTAATTAGTTTAACTATTGGGATGATGGTTTTATTAACATATTATAAAAATATTAATAATTTATGTTTATCATTTAAGATAATTATAAATAATTAAAAATTTCAATGATTTGGTCTAGATAAATCTGGTCATCGTATATCAAACTTGATGGAAAAATGGATAGGCTATTTGGCTAATTGATTCATGTTGCTGGATAGGTTATTGAATAGGAACCTCTTCATAGTTTAACACTCCTACTATTGGAGTGTCTTCAATTATTGCATCCATTTTGACTGCTTTTCAGTCACTTTTTTTAACGCGGTAGATTCATAGAAGGTGACACCTTCATTAAAGATTATTTTTTTTGTCTCTTTAGACATTAAAATCTATATTCTTTTATCCTTAGGCAATTCTCACAAAGAGAGCTTTCATTGACTTTAGGTCTAACATTGATTCTTTAACATGATAAAATGGTAAAAGAAAAGAGGAGATACAAAAAATTTATGTGGTTTAACGTAAACTTACATTCATAGGCGAAAGAGAACAAAATTCACAAATAATAATGAACATACAAAATATAAATGGAAGATAACATTCAAATCCTCGAATCCAAATATCTTTTCTCTTTCATTGCAATAGTAAACAATTTTAAGGGAATATGAGATCGACTAAGTCCCTTTCTTGCAATCAAGTTATCACCTATGCACGTCTGTCTCCTCCATATGTTGTTGCATATGCATGGATTGATCCTCTCATAAGCTGTCACCTATTGTCTTTCACTTAAAGCCTTTCATTTTCATGATATGTGGTGGCCTATCTATTTTTCCATCAAGTCACCTATCTTAAATTCAAGGCATTACTAATAAATCTCTACCTTGATTTGATTTTTTCAAATTCACAAGATTTAGAAATTTCCTTATGTTCTCCATTATGCCCTTGAAGTGTTCAACTCAATTTTCAACAATATTGATCAAGTCCAAATAATGTTAGAACTTGACAAATGTCACTACTTTTGTTGTCATATTAGTAGGAATTTCAATTGTCTTTATATTCTGAAGTAATATGTCACCTTCCAAAATTTCTTGTAAGAAGTGATATCGAGCATCGATATGCTTTATCTTTGCATGATGAACTTAGTTCTTTGCTAAATGGATAGCACTCACTATTGCAATGCACTTTTTTATGCTTTTGTCCAATTTTCGATTCATCAAGCAATCCTTGATGCTAAATTGCCTCCTTTACAGCCTTTGCAAGTGCCATGTACTTCGCATTTGTAGTAGAAGACGAAGCCACTGTTGACTATAAAGTGGACTTTTAAGTCACCAGTGTTTGAGAAAGAGTAGATACATAACTGGTAGTCGATCGATGCTTATCGAAATCACTAGCATAGTTGGAATCACAACAACCAACTATTTAGTCACTGTCTTTTTTATTTTGTTGAAATATCAATCCAACATATATAGTGTGTAGAACGTACTGTAGAATTCATTTTACAACTTGTCAATGCCCTAGCCAAGATCATGCATATACCTTCTGTCAATTCCAACTACCTGTGAAATGTCGAACCTTGCACACGTCATAACATACATCAAGCTACCAATTGCATTTGCATATGAACTCTTTGACATTTATTCTCATTTTGCATCATCCTTCGAAGACAAATTTGCACTTATCTTGAGATATAGAGCAAGAAGGGTACTAAAAAGTTGACTTTTCATTCATGCCAAAATGTTTTAATACCTTTTTTAGTTATTGCTTTTGAGTCAAACAAAGACTCTCCAATTTCTACTTATCTCCATGTTAAGAATCTTCTTAGTTTCACTGAGATCCTATATTTAGAATTACTTATTCAACTGAGTCTTCAGCTTTCTGATTTTTTTTTTATTCTTTGAAGCTATTAGCATATCATCAACATAAAGAGGAAGATAAATGAAAGATTCATCTTGTAGCTTGCACAAATACACATAATAATCATATTTGCTTCTTGTGTACCTTTACCCTCACATAAACTTGTGAATTCATTTGTACCATTACCTCAAAGATTGTTTCAATGGCTGAAAGTACCATTGCCATGCATAGACCCAGTGATAGACGATGAAATGGTTGGAGACATTCCTACAATAGAAGGAGAGTCAAACGATGAAGAGGTTCTCATTCAAGAACCTATGCGACAATACTTGAGTCAATTGCTTTGATTAAGCCAAAAAGAAATATTTAAAAGCCTGCTCGCTATGTTGATATGATGGCATATGCATTTCGAATTGCAAATTATGAAGTTCGTGCCACTTTTAATGAAGCTATCCAAAGTACAAAAGAAGAAAAGTGAGGAAACCTATGAATGAAGGGTGGAGTCCCTTTTAAAGAATCATTCATGGAAGCTAGCTAGTGTGCCGAAAGTGAAAAGGCAATGTGATGCAAATGGGTATATGCAAAGAAGGAATAATTTCCTAACAAGTATAATGTTCGCTATAAGGCAAGGTTGGTAGTTAAGGACTATGCTTAGGCGGAGGCAATTGATTATAATGGAGTATTTTCTCCAATTGCGAAACATTCCTCCATTCAAATCCTATTGGCCTTAGTAACACAGTTTGATTTGGAACTAATTCAATTAGATATAAAAGTTGCAGTTTTATATAGAGAAAAAAGGAAATCTATATGACTCAACTAGAAGGATTCAAGATTGCTAGTAAAGGAAATATGGTATGCAAACTTGAGAAATTGTTATATGGATTGAAGTAATATTTGAGACAATGGTAAAAGTGATTTGACAAGTTTATGCGAGGGCAAAAGTACACAAGAAGCAAATTTGATTGTTGTGTGTATTTACGCAAGCTACAATATGGATATTTCATTTATCTTCTTTTTTATGTTGATGATATGCTAATAGCTTCAAAGAATAAAGAAATTGAGAAGCTAAAGATTCAATTGAAAAATGATTCGAAATGAAGGATCTGGGTAAAGCTAAGAAGATTCTCGAAATTAGGGAGACTTTGTTTAACTCAGAAGTAACATATGAGAAAGGTACTAAAATATTTTGGCATAATGGAAAGTCAAAACCTTTGGAGGAGATAGATTCGCATAGGTGATTGCCTGACTTCGAAAAAGAACGTAGGCGATCTCATATGCCCCTAAAATTGCTTTAAACAATTGCATGTCCTCTCGCCTACATAATTCTTGGAGTGAAGTCTCCATACAATTAATGTGAGCTCAAACCAGCCGTCATTCAATGTATGATAGTTCATGATGTGACATAAAGGAGAAAATTGCAGCCCACAGAACCACATATTATCCAAGCAATTCACCGCCAATAAATACAAAACTTGGCAAGATAGGAATTGTGTGAGGGAGAGCATAATGGAGTATTTAAGGTAAATACAATGTGAGAGACAAATATATATCCATTTTGCTACTAACAACAGTTACTATTTACCACCAACTACCACCACTGGTTATCGGTCACCGACAACTTTCATAGTTTTGCCATTTTTTTATATTTTTCTCATATTTAATAATAATTTTTTTTAAAAAATGAATTTTTTATTATTATAAATATTTTTATGGTCTCATGAGTTAAAGATATTAATATTTTTTAATTAATTTTTAATATTGCAACCAAATAATAGAAAATAAGTCATTTGTAAATACTTTTCAAAAAAAATATTTTTTTTAGAAATTTTTCTAAACATAAGTTATTTTTGAGAAATAAAAGGAGTCTAAGTCAAACTAATATGGTGTTTGACTTAATCAATTAATACTTTAAACTTTGGCTTAATCACCAAAAAAAGTCTGAGCTTATGAATTTTATTCAAATTTAGCCAATATTTTTTATTTTGTCAATCAATGCACTGTATTTATTTTTTTTTGTTAATTGTGGTCTCTATCTAGAGTCTGTTAATATTTGCTGATGTGTCCATTAATAGGGTCTAATTTTTTTTCAAATCACGTCCACGTGGACATACTACGTAAGAAAGTTAACTTGAACATGAAAGGCTTAATCACCAAAAAAAGTTTGAACTTATGAGTTTTTTCAAATTTCGCTAATACTTTTGATTTTTTCAATCAATACCTTGCACTTATTTTTATTTACTAATTGTGACTTTCGTCTAAAGTCTGTTAATATTTATCGATGTGTCCATTAATTGGGTCTAATTTTTTTCAGATCATGCCTACGTGGACACGACACGTAAGAAAGCTAACTTGGATATAAAAATACATTAAACGATATCATTTTATAGTTGAAATTATTTTTAGTATTTTGATTTTTTTTTTTATCATTAACTTTAAAGTAAATTGAGAACTCAGCTTTTTTGTATATGACTATATATTTTGGCAGATGAAAACTCATCTATTAGGTTTATATGTTATATAAAAATATTTAATATTTATTTATCCTCAAAAATAGCAAGTAAAATATCAAAATACTGAATATAGGGTCCAGTTGTAAAATAATATCATTTAATGTATTTTTATGTTCAAATTAACTTTTTTATGTGGCGTATCCACGTGGACGTAATCTGAAAAAAAATTAGACTCTATTAATGAACACATAAGTAAATATTAACAGACTCTAGACGAAAGTCACAATTGACAAAGAAAAATAAGTACAGAGCATTGATTGACAAAATTAAAAGTATTGGCCAAATTCGAAAAAAACTCATAAGTTCAGGATTTTTCTGGTGATTAAGCTTTTTAAGTTCAACTTAGCTTTCTTACGTGGCATGTCCACGTGAACATGATTTGGATTTCATTAATGGACACATCAGTAAACATTAACAAATTCTAGATGGAGGCTGCAATTTTTTAAAAAAAATAAATATAAGGTATTGATTGATAAAATTAAAAATATTGGCTAAATTTGAAAAAAAACTTATAAGTTCAGCCGTTTTATAGTAATTAAGCCTTAAACTTTAAAATCTCATTGTAGGCAGTTTAAATTTTAGCTTTCATCCTCGGACTAATTTTGAATATATGCTCTAAATAAAAAAAATTAAATGCATCAATGTTATCCACAGGTACAGTGGGTGACATGAATTGATTTCTATGGTTACCCTAAAAATTTGTTTTTAATGAAAAGTAGATATGATGTCTTTTTTTTCAAAAAATAAAAAATTTATTTAACGGCTTGGTGATTTTCTATGTGCAGATACTCAAATGGAAGATCCATTAGTTTGAACTTTGAAGTCTTGGCGGTGGTCTTGGAAAAGGTTAGGGTTTCCTATACGTACAATCAACTATATATGACAAATAGAAACGAAGGCCTAAATCTAGTAATGCCTTTCTTTTCCCTTTTCAAATTTTAATTAACGAACATGTAAATCATTCCTTATGAATTTATCATGTTCAATTAAGCTCTTCTTTTCCATGTGTATGTCCATTAACCATGTCTTCAGAGTGGATTTGGATTCACATCCGGCTGAGTTAAAATTAATATAACAGTTAAAAAGAGTTTATTTTTTTAGAAAAATAGGAATAAAATAATCAAATTAGGTTTAGATACATCATTTAACCCCTTAATTTTGACAAAAAAATTTGTGGCACTCTGAACTATGAAGTCGATCTTGTGATACTACGAATTTCATTTTTTATAATAATTTCACACCTCTTTATATTAAAAATAGTAAATTTTAAGTTTTGATGTTATATTGAAAATATTAATTTCATACATGCTTAATACAACTTTTGAAATAATAATTTTTTATTTTTAACTTTTCAATAAGTATTTAATCAATCAAATTTTATAAATTAGGTAATTAATGAGTTAAATAACGTATTTAACATGTGTAGTTTTATAAATTGAAGTGTTCAACGGTTCAAAATAAAAATGAAGGGTGCAACTAGATTTTTTGTAAAAGGTATATGGGTGAATTTTATATAGATTGATGGGTGAGTAGTTTCAATTGACTCCATTGTCAATTTGATCTAAAGGAAGGATTTGACCGAGCAATTGATGGTTAATTTGGGATAATTAGTTATTTCTAAATTATTTTGGGAAGAATGTTTGGAGTTGTAGAAATGAGATATTTTTCATACTATGCCCTTCTATCTGATATCTTTTGTATTTTACTTTCTCTTGTTCTATGGGATGTAAGTTTCAAAGATGGTTACCCAATTGTTGGTTTAAAACCGGATTATTAGATTTCAAAGAATCAATTAATTTGCGATATTTTTCTTTGAAGAGGGTGGTGACTCCAAATCAAATCTCTTACCAAAGTAAGAGTCCTTTTTTTAATCACTTTCTAAAAGGATAGCCTTTCCCGAGGATTGATGAATGAGTTTAATAAAAGAAAATCGATTTAACAAAATAAAATGAACCAAGTCGATTTCATTCCTTTGTGAAATACCCATCCATCCTCACTCAAGAATTCTACTTAACTTATTTTTTGTGTCGAATACAAAATTCACCTATAGAGTTTTATACAATGAAAATTTATAAGTTTCTCAAAGAGTATCATCAATCCGTATACTGAGATGTGAATTCCATCAATGAATTGATATTTCACAAATGCACATTTCCAGCTCATTGAGCTTATTGCTCCATAATCAAACTCATCCTTTAATGAAGCTTCATCTTAAATTGTGAACAAACTTTATATCTTATATGAACAAAATAATTTAATCTTCTATTTACAAAAGAAACTCTATACATCAAATCATCCACTAGTATAAGATAAAAGACAACAATTATAAATATACCATAAATGATTTCTTAAATGTAAATCTTAGTTTCAATAATGAGTAATTATTCAAAAAGTTATATTATTACAAAAGCATGGTTAATAATATAAACTCTATCATAATAAGCCTCTCTTTTTAGCAATTCAAATTTCAAGCCATAACAACTTTTATTGAGCCCAAAAATGATTTTTCTAATCAAAATCTAACATGCACTTTCAATTTTCAAAGTCAACTTAATAATTTTGATTTTATTGAGCCATGACACAATTTTTTTTAATTAGAGTTTTCAAGTTAATTTGACAACTCCAATTCAATGGGAAAATAAATTTTTTTAACCCAACTAGTGAAACTCTAATTTTCATTTTTCAATTAGAATATCCTATTTTAAGATTTTTTTTTGTCCTTCAAAAAATAAAAATCCTTAATGATTTTGGAGTTGAGAATTTAATCCTTATTGAATTTCGAGTTGACAAATCTATATAAAAGAAAAACTTTCCCTCCAAACTTCTCTTTACATCCAATACTTGAAGCAACTAGCTAGCTAAAATTGGCGAGTGAGAGCCCTTCATAGAACATTAGTTGCCAGTCTCAGAAACTTTACTAGATTATCTCTTGAAAAAAAGTCATTGAGGCAGTATGATAAAAACTTTCCCTTTAATTGGAAAGGTACAATGCTTTTACCTTCTTTCTACTTTATCTTCTTTCATTACTGTCGGACATAAAATGTATTTGGATAATAAAATCATCACATCATCTAAACTTGCTTTGGACATCTTCTTTCTTTCTTTTTTTTGTCCTTCATCTTTATGTTGACTTGCATAACTAACTTGGTGTATAGTCAAGTCTTTAGACATGAATACTTTATTGATATGTTGTCCAAATTAGGCTAAACCATACTTGATACTCCAAAGTTTGTGACTTGTAACAACTGTGTTTTAAATTGAACTTAACCCCCTAATACTCCAATTTCAAACCTATGTAAAAATTGCAACCTAATATTCAGTAAAAAAAATATAATAAACATGAGACCCACTGTAGTGAACTAACCCAACTTTGGTTGGAATCATCTAAACTCATCATTTTGTTATTGCAATAAACTCACACTAATTCATCTAAAACTCATCTTCTTGAATGATCTTCCCCCTCCAAATTCCTCTCTCTCTATCACGCTTTATCACTCTGTCTCTCTATCATGGCTCTTTCCTCTATTAAAATTTACTCCTCTCCTCTTTTTTAGTGAATGCGAGATTATTTGAATTTAGTTCTATTGCTTGAAATTGATTCCTAATTTTGTTTACACTTGACCTAAGATTCAATTGTGAAACATTAAGGATGGAGAGGGGATCTACTAAAATTAGTGAGGTTTTTATGGTTTTAACGACAAACAATTTAGGTGTAATTTATCATCATAATGAACTTGCAAGTTCGAGTGTATTTGGAGTTAAATTCATGCTCTATTAGGATTTGATTTTTAATACTTTATTTTGTAACATCTTATGGCTAAAGCCTTAATCAATTAGGATTATTTTTTGAAACCATATTCTAGAAGGATTTTGGGTTATAGCCATTGTATTAGGTAGTAGTTATTCTCCCGGTGTGTCACCTAATGGTTTGTCCCCATTTGGTTGAATTGTGATCTTGCAGTTTTCTCCTAGTAACCATTTTATTATCAAATCCATAACCTAATTTAAGCTAGGGTTAGTTACTACATCAATCTATTGTGAGGATGTTTCACTTATACTTAATTGATGACCATATTGGAAAACCCGCTTGCTAATGCTTTTTATTGTGGCAAATCTTAGGCCATTGATGAGAGTTTTAGATCTAAGGAATAATGGAATTTAAGGTTTTAAAATTGAAAGCTGAAATAGATCAAAAGGTATTATAGAATGAAAGGAAGAAAGGAGAAGAAACTTTGGTCTCCTTGTATGCTACCGGTGTGCTTTGGCTTAGTGGCACTAGAGCATATTTAGGACTATGAAGTTGCAAGTTTAAATTGTATCAACACCTAATTAATTAAAAAAGGAATAAAGAAGAGGTGACAAGAAGTATTAAGCATGAAACATTTCAAGTCAGATACTTATAATTGCACTAATCAGAGTCAAATGAAAATAACTAGTTATATAGGTAGCACTTGTAGAGATTTAATATTGAATTTGACTCCTATTGAGATTTGTAATTATAAAACTGGAAAGATTTCCCAATACTAAATAAGAAGTGATGATCTTAGAATTGCAATGGTATCCCAAACAATAATGTTTGTATTATGTTAGAGTTCTTGAAATTACATTAACCTTTTTCTAGAGGAAGGTTCTCCCTTATATACTTGATGCTTGATATGAACACTAGATAAGTTGAGCGAATAATAGGGGAGAGATCTTTGGGCATTATCTCCTAATATCACACTGATAATATCTTTCTGTTATTTTGTAAGGTTACGTGGTTCTCAAATCTCGTTAAGATTGGTGTCTATCATATGTTCCCCTAAGAAATTGTTATGTCATTTATATCGAAATCTTTATCCAAGAAAAATGCATGCTCGATGTTTAACAACTCTTTTGTCTTCTAAGGTAATAAGAGGGAATATCCGGGCCACATTGCACTTTGGAAAAAGCCTTCTAGTACTGCTCGGTACTTCAGTGGAATATGGTTGAATTTGAAGGTGGGTATTTTAGGTGTTTAGTCATTTGGGCTCAAATTTGGCCCATTAGGCCTATGAGGCTACGAGTAGTAGGCAATGCTGGTTTCTAGAATAAGATGCAATGCAATCGTCGCCTTAATGGTCATTATGCTTTTTGAATTTCAAAAGGTGACTATTCACTTTCTGTGGTGCTTCAACTACTGGCAGCGATTCGTGAGATTTTCCTTGCTACATATAGGCCTGTGTCTGCATTCTTTAGGATTTTCTATGATTGCATCTTGATACCACCTTTCTTTCACACTTACTATATGTTCCCTTGCACTTCAGGTAAATTCTATTACCGTTCTTCTTGAGTTCTTAGTTTTCCATTGTTTAATTTTTAGGAAAATGAGTTCTGATCATCGAAACAAGGGTAAGGCCACTGCTTATGAATCTCTTGATTCCTTGGGCCTTAGGGGTCAACAAATGGGTTTGGAGGAGGATAAACATGTTCTAGGAGTGGTGGATTCTGATTTGGACTCAGAAGATGAGATACAGTTGATTAGGCGGAGGTTGCAAGATATACCTATCTCCACTCGCCATAATAATTCAGGCTCAGCTTCCAATATTGGGTTTGCAATCTCTGTCCCCCAATTACGAGATGACACTAATTTTGAGCAATCCCCCAGAACCTAGGGAGAGCATGTCTACTCATCCAAGACAATAAAATGTGAAGGTCAGGGATTTGGACTTTATATTGATTGAGCACGACCTAGAGGATATTTGTGCTCCCTTATTTATCCCTATGGAATATACAAGTGTTCCGTCCATAAGGATGAGGGCTAATGCAAAGCTAAATTAGAAGTCTTTAATTGTCTATGTGGAAGATTGCCAAGCAGATGTGAGGTTTCCTTTGCCTATGATTCTCTCCTTTTTTTGCAATGAGTGTGGGCAGACTATTGATCAGATTGCTCCCAATAGTATTCGGATGATATTCAGTACAGACATTGTAGCCCACCAAGTGCATTTTTAGCTTAACGTACATCATTTGCATGCTATGTACATCATTTACATGCTATGTTCGACTTCACCTAGAGAGGGGCAGATGATCACCCCCATCTAGAAGCTAGAAAGGAGTGTAACCTCTTTCCTTTAAATAGTTTATTGATCAAAGGGAGGTAAAAATAGAAATAGTTTCTCATTGGTCACTCTGATGGGATTGGGTTGCCTTCCCAGTGGAGTCATGGCGCACCTCACCTTAGGCATCCTTGGGGCTCAACTGATGTGGAGGTCAAGCAGGTGAAGATTATGAAGCGACATGCTCTGCATCCTCCTCCACTTTTTTCCTTACTAAACTCCAATATCCCGGTGGGGCTGAGGCCTCGGGATTTGAGGAAGAAAAAACTACAAGAAGCTGAGGATGGGTTGGTTCTTTCTTGGTGAGCCATTCTATTACTGACTCTCTTTATTTTAGCTTATTTTCCTTTTATAGAAATGCCTCTAAGATTGACAAAGTAGATAAAGTTGATCGGGATCGATTAAGGGCTACGCATCTTGGACAGAGCCTAGGAGGAAGCTCAGGAACCCAATAGTCTAGGCTCGGGCGGATCGAGGTGGCCACCATAATGTCGCCTTTGCCCTTTAGTGATCGAGATACCCAAGTCCGATCCTCCTACTCTGCCCGACTATATTATTTTTGCCTCACCTTCTTTCGCCTAGAAGACCACCAATTTGAGAAAGAGGACCAAGCGGCAAAGGGTGGGGATGATGATCTGCCCTCTCTAGAGTCTGAGGAAGGGCTGGAATTGTGGACCTCTAGTAGGAGGAAGTACATAAAGTATGGAAAGGAAGCCTCAGTTGGTAGTAGCTAAGTTACTCGAGCTATTGGTGCCCAGTGCACCTTGCATGTTGATCTTAACTGGAAAGCTTAGAGGAGGAGTCCTTCTTGGATTAGATTGACAGTGGTCTTCCAATTGTATTTTTTTGTGTAAAATTTTTTTTATCTATAATGCATTCTTCTTGCTTCATTTTGTTTTTACATGTTTTCTTACTTATTTTAGCTAGTCAATGCTCATAAGGACACGCGCCGTCGTGTGAGAGTGTCGTAAGAGCTAATCACAACCCTAAAGGAAGACTTGGGAGCAGAGCAGAACAACATGGAGAAATTGGAGAACAACATCCAAACTTAGGCCTTAGAGCACAGTCACTTTGTGGGGGAACTAGAGGAAAAGATCTGATCAATTACTAAGGAAAGGGATGCTCATCTTGATTCTTCTCTTAGATTGAGTGCTCGGGTGGAGGAGTTGGCTAAGCGAGATGAACAACATGTCATTATTATGAGCCAACTCTAAGCTAATGTGGCTTGGGCAAAGGCGAACACTGAAGTGGTCACCAACTCAGTAAATGATATGCTCCTATGTCAAGCGAACCTCATAATGGTTGAGATTCGATCCAAGTTTCTTAATGGAGATTAGAATTTTGTGGGCGAGATCGACATTTACAAAGATATGGAAGTTAAAGAGGAGGAAGCTGTAGATGCTGGCGCACTGATTAGGAATGTGCCACAACTTGTTGGGATCATGCCCTCTAGTCCTAAGGGGTTCCAAGTGTAACACCCTAGATACAATGAAAGTCTTTTGCCTCAAATGTTATGCAAAATAAGTAAATAAGCAATGAAGATATATTTTATTAGTATTGATTTATTAAAATCATAAATGACTATAAAAATGTAAGGAAGTGAAATTTATAAGGTATTAAAGTGATGTATATGAAAAAAAAATCATAAAACCCCTAAGGCATTTAAATTGGAAGGCACCATAATTTTATATATATATGTGTGTGTGTGTGTGTGTGTGTAAAGAAGATAGTAAAATAAAAATATCTTAATCTAATAAAGAAACCAAAATTTAGAATCGAAAATTAAGAAATTATAAAGGAAATAAGTGTAGATTTAAGTACAAAAAAAAGATGAAATGGCCAAATTGGCCACTTAAGCTACTATTAAATTAAAGTGACAAAAGGGGTTATAAGGGATATTTTACCTATAGAAGCGGCAACTCATCTTTTCTACATCGAAGCAAGTGAATCACTTCCAAACTAAGTGGAAATGAAGATAAGTGTACAAGTGACTCATTCTCTAGTTTAAGAAAAAAGAGGACAAGTGTACTAAGAGAAGAAACATCCACCTCTTCACCTCCAAAACCAAACATAGCAATTTCCTCCTCCTCCTTTCCACCATTCTGTAACCTACTATAGCCCATTCATAGCATAATATCAAGTACCTATAAGAGTTCCAAAGAAAAGATTTAAGCCAATAAATATATAAAAGAAGAGAAAACAAGAGAAGCTAAAAGAAGGATACGGATTCAAAAATTCTGTCATTGATTTTCATATTTCCTTAAGTTTAAATCTTTAATTTGATGAATCAAAACTCAAAATATCTTTTAAACATGTTACTTGATCAATTAGGATATTGAAAATTGGTTTGGATTGACTGGAATTGAACATTGAAGAGCTAGAAATCTTAATTCCAAAATTGTCTTAAAGAAGCTGCTTCAATTTAGCTATTGTGTTTTATTAAATTAAATATGTAAAAAAATCTTCAAAAATAATAAAATTTTATAGAGTGCTAGGTTAGGATGTCGACAAGGTTTTACTAAAAGGACAAGCCAAAAAGATGAAAGAAAAATAATTTATGACAAAGTGAATACAGGTTACTCACTATGACACTGTACATAAATTCATTACTGTGTTTAGGATGTTTGACCACGTAAATGAATTTCAAAAATTATAAAATTTTACGAAGACATAGCCTAAGATGTTAAGAAGGTTGTGTTAAAAATAAAAGTCCAAATTATGAGGGAAAATGAAAATATTAATAAAAGAATGCAGACTACTCAGTTTGGGAAAGATGAAAATTTTAGTTCTATAATTTAATCATTTGAATAGGTAAATAAACTCAAAAATTCATGAAATTCATTATGGAAGTGCCTTGAGATGTTGAAAATGTTGTGTAAAAATTTTAAAGCTTCTTCAATTTAGCCACTGTGTTTTATTAAATTAAATATGTAAACAAGCTTCAAAATTAATGAAATTTTATAGAGAGCTAGGTTGGGATGTTGGAAAGGTTTTGGTAAAAGGACAAGTCTAAAAGATGAGGAAAAATGAAAATATTAATAAAAGAAAGCAAACTATTCAGTATGAGAAAGTTGAAAATTCTAATTCTATAATTCAACTATTTGAATAGGTAAATAAAATCCATTTTAGTTCATAAAATTTAATATGGAAGCATCCTAAAATGTTGAGAATGTTGTGTAAAAATTTCAGAGCAAAAGGATTTGTGAAAATAAAGATATAATCAAAAGAATGGAAGTGGCTCACATGCTAAAAATTTTGTGTTTCACTAAGCTTGCACTAAAGTTGAGTAAACTTAAATATAAATGATTTAACCATGAACATAAGTATAAAATGGATGAACATTAAACTCAATATGTGTACTTTTTTACCCTAAAATTTCAAATGCAAATTTAATGAATAAGAATATTAAAGAACGTTGTAGTTTATAAAGAACCATAAATAAAAACTAAGTGTGCTATATATGTTTAAATATGAATATAGGTAGAGGATTACCATGGGACCATTTTGAAATTATAAGTGATTATGAGGAATCAAATTCTCACTTTCAAGTTGAGTTATAGTGCCTAACCATATCTTGTTGCATTAGAACTTTTAATCAAATGCATGCCATTATTGATATTTGACACCATTTGTTAATTGTAATATCGAGATTGTAAATTGTTAAATCTATTTGGCCTCTAGGACTATTTAAGTACCAAACCATTTGTTTAGCTAATATGATAAAATCCCAACTTGATGGCGGCTATACCATCAAGCGATGTGCACATAGAGATTTGTGATTAAAAGGAGAAGTTATTGCCCTAAAGTGTGTGATGTGTGATAGCACTAGCGATATGTTTACATTGGTGCTATCTATGTGATTATCTATCATATTATTGATATTGCCTTTGTGATATTGAGCAGAATACTATGAATCCTTTATATGGACTTGTTTTTGTTTACGAGCTATAATGGTACTACCATCCTATGTTACTATAAATGTTGAACCTTAAAATACTTTTCAATATACATGATACCGACATGACACTATAATCTCACTGAGTTGACGACTCACCCAAGCATCTGTGGTTTCAGGTAGAGCTGATCCAAGTCCATCAACGTCTTCATTTCCCTCCATTATTCAAAGGCTTCTTATTGGAAGAAGGAAATGAAGAAGCCGATGGACCTAGATCACCTCTACCTGAAACCATACACACTTGGGTAAATCGTCAACTCAATGAGATTATAATGTCATGTCGGTAGCATGTATATTGAAAAGTATCTTAAGGTTTAACATTTACAGTAACACAGGATGGTAGTAACATTATAGCTCGTCAACAGAAATAAGTCCATATAAAATGATTCATAGTAATCTGCTCAATATCAAAAAAAGCAATACCAATAATATGATGGATAATCACATAGATAGCACTAAAGAAAACATATCGCTATGTACATTCTAGTGTTACCACACATCACATATTTTAGGGTAGTAACTTCTTCCTTTAATCACAAATCTCTATGTGCACATCGCCGGATGGTGTAGCCCCCATCAAGTTGGGATTCTGTCATATTGGCTAAACAAATTGTTTGGTACAATCAAATAGGCCTGGAGGCTAAATAGGTTTTACAATTCACAATCTCGACATCACAATTAACAAATGGTGTCAAATATCAATAATGGTATGCATTTGATTAAAAGTTCCAATGCAACAAGAAATGGTTAGGCACTATAATTCAACTTGAAAGTGAGAATTTGATTCCTCGCAATCACTTATAATTTCAAAATGGTCTTATGGTAATCCTCGACCTATATTCATATTTAAACAAATATTCAAATTAGGCCTTTTATATATTTTTTTCTTTTTTCTTTTTGGGAGTAATCTTTTGTCTGATTGATTTGCTTGCTGAAGACTTTGAAATATTAGTAGCTGTGCATTTTTTCTCTTTCGGTTATGCTAGTAACAATTTTGGTTTTGGTATCATGATCATGTTCCTAGGATAGAAGTTTGCTGCATAGAACTATAGACTAACCTGTTGGGCAAGTTTGCATTTCAAAGAACCAGGTTTATGTGACTTAACCAATAGAGCCTTCGATTAATTGTCCATTTAATGAATATTAGAACTTATCAATATTAAAAATTGCAAATAGCTTGTTAGGATGGAGCCTATATTGGATATACTTGCATTTGTTGAGGCCTCTTTGAGAAGTTAGGTTTTGTAAGGCAGATTCTAAATACTGGATAGATTGAATAAACAAATGTCTATGGTAGAACAATTTTCAAGTTAAAAATGATCCTGAGTTGTTCATGTGTTACTATCCATACATCAAATGTGCTCATTCTGGTAACTTTCACTTATGCACAGAAGATTTATGACTTTGCTAACATGTGCAACAATGGAATGTGCTTATTCTGGTAATTTTTACTTATGGACAGTAAATTTATGACTTCACTGACATGTATTATAGTGGATAATTGGGCACTTCCTTGTGAATTTGAAAATGTTGTGGTTGATGCTATCTTGATGTAGCAGTATGCTTCTATCATAATCAGTCTAAAACTATGGAAAGAGTGTAAATTTGTAATTTGTAAGATCTAATTAGGATTTCTGAATGTATTGTTGAGACAAGAAATATAATTTCATCAAAGAAACTGAAGGCGTAGATAAATTTTCTTTGCTTAGGCCAGCCATTTATGTCTTTAAAAAAATTTCCTTGTTTTTGCGTGGCTTTTCTAACAGCATAAGAATGTTAGTCGAGATTTTACTTTATTTTCATCATTTGTCAATTATGATGGCACACACTGTCTCCTTTGTAAGAGGTAGTGGTATTAGTTACCTTTTTTCTTGTTAACAGGGGTTACAAGCTCTGAGAAGGCTGAAGGGTGGTTCAAATGACAGGAAAGAGAAGATGTCAGCTGAGATGCAGTGTCTATTTTACCAGTTGACTGAGATGCAAACAAACTGTTGGAGTAGGGAGAATATAGTTAAGAGTGTTACTTGAACTAATTGGTTCATTAGAGGTCAAAGTACCTTTTGAGATGATAATGTCCTTAGTTTTTGTTTTATCTTAATATCTTTTACTATTATTTCTATTTGTCTTATTTATGCTATTTTCTCACCCTCCTCCCTAATGGTCACATTGGAGAATTTACTATTTACTCATTTAAGTATCTGTTGTGCACATGTTTATCATGACAAAAAAAAGAGGTTTTCGAACGTGAGGCAGGTTGGTGTGATGTTTATTGGTTTTCCTTTCTATATTATGTTTTGTTCTTCTCTCTTTTTTGATACTTGGTTTTAAATAATCTTTATATTCTTTGACTATCAGGATGTAGTTATATCATGTGGTGTCGTATAAAACTAATGTACTGGATTGGCTGGATTCTTGGATCTTATTGGATGATTTTATATGCTTTTTGCATGCCAAATAGTGGATGCATCTTGTAAATTCTGAGCTCTTTCTATGGCTGATAACCTATCTTCACAGCCAAAGGATGTCTCTATGTGCGATCCCTTATTTTCCTGTGATATCTCTTTTTTCATGGCCAAAGCATTCCCTCATATTTAACCAGTCACTTCAATAACAGTACCCATCATCTCCCGCAAGCCTCCGTGAGAACTTATAGATTGCAAGGTGTAGGGTATGGTTTAATTAAATGCATATTGGATTCAACTTAAGCTAAAGAATGTTTTTAAGAATATCAATATTAGAGTTCTTTGTCCCCCTATACTTCAATATTTAAATTTTCTCTGTCCTTTGGAAAATTTTACCTCGACGTTGTTCTATGTACATAATAGATTATATATCATAGATACATATGACTAATTCTCTATCCTTTGATTCTTAGCTTGACTTGCTATTAAGGGAAAATAATTCATCATTAGCTCATGCTGAATATCTCATGTTTTAAGAGTGATTATTTTTTTCAAAGAGACGGTCTTTCAATAAGTATTACCTTTAGTGCATTGACCTTTCACGAATGCTATTTCCTTGTTTGTGATTATTTGTTATATCTTTTGGTTATCTTCTTTAGAAGGATATGAGAAGTTGGTTGTAGCAAGGGGCAAGGGCACATCTCTAACTGCTGGCCAGAAGATTTCTGATTACAACATGAGGGGGGACTTATTCTCTGATGGAACAGAACTTGGAGTAACCACGTCAATATTGTCCATGTGGATGTGGGTGTTTCAAACATGAATATATCCTCTGAAAAAACCTCAGGCAATGGTGTTGATGCGTTTGATATGTTTGCGGATGATGATGATAATGCTAGTGCTGGAACATCCTCTAGCAGTGGTATTTTGGTTTCTGGCCCTAATTCTAATGGATTCAGTCAACCATCATCAGATGGCCAAAACTCTACGCCTACAAGTAAGAACTTACTATTTTTTTTTTACTTGAGAAGTTTCATGGATAATTAATGATTTATATTTTTCTTGTATAAGATAATATTTTATTGATAATAAGTCGTCTAAATCAACATGAATGCTTCTTTGGTTGGCTTAGTTTCTCTTACTTCTAATTTCTTAGTCTGCAGTAGGAGCTTCGCAAGATGATTACGTGTATGACGAGACATTTGGGTACTTTCTCCCCCCCTTGTCATACACACAAATACCTATTAACAGCATTTTACATTTTGATCATTAATGTATTTCCCGCCTATTAATGGACAGTCTTTCACATTTATAGCATTGGGTTACCTGTTGAGGCTGTGGGAAATGTCACTTGTCAATAGCTTGTTCACTGGCTATTTTAAACTTGAGAAGGTTGTGAATGCAGGGGCTTCTAGGTTTAGCACTGTTTCTTGGCCATTGTTCACTAGTTATTTTGATGTAAGTTTGATATGGTGCGAGAATATGCTGGAACAATGTCTCGTTAGAAATTATTAACTATCAAAGTTGAGTATCGAGAGTATTTAAGAATTCGTCCCCATTTAGAGTAATTTGAGGTATATGTATTGGAGTTAAAGATAAATTCTATTAGGATAAATATCATGAGAATCATATAATATCTATTAGTTAGAGTTTATTTAGGAGTCTAGTATTATTATTTAATATATTTTATTATTGTATGTTAACAATAGTTCCCCTCGGTTATTTTGTCATTTATATCTAAATGTAATATTCATAGGGTGTTTTAGAAATTTTTATAAATAACTTATTATAGGAATTTTGTAACTGTTAATGTAGAGAGCTTTTTTACTTAATGAAAAGGAAAAATTCATTATAAGTGTTTTGTTTTTCTCTATTCACCTAGTCTTTTTATTTGCCAATGTTTGTCTGCTTTTTTTTTTAACAATGTTACTTAAGTCAGTTGGGCGATCTAAGTGTATATAGAATATGCACTATAACTTTTGTTTGTCAAATAATTTAATAATTGGGCCGATTAGGCTAAATGGTGAACATTATGTATATGAATTGTAGACTTAGCAGATTGGGCTGGGCTATTCAAGTCAATGTTTGTCTGCTTTTTTTTTAACAATGTGTTACTTAAGTCAATTGGGCAATCCAAGTGTATCTAGAATATGCAT
The DNA here is from genome assembly GCA_948099535.1 of Jatropha multifida. NCBI lineage: Eukaryota > Viridiplantae > Streptophyta > Magnoliopsida > Malpighiales > Euphorbiaceae > Jatropha > Jatropha multifida. The sequence continues at coordinate 23,449 of CANUEX010051632.1, forward strand.
TAGAAGTTTTGTTTGTCAAATAATTTAACAATTGGGTCGATTAGGCTAAATGGCAAACATTATGTATATAAATTGTAGACTTAGCAGATTGGGCTAGGCTATTCAAGCCGTTTAAGTCTCAATTATGGATGAAGTAAACCGGATTGCTTTGGTTGCTAAGTGAACCGTCTATGTCTGAATTTGGATGGAGAAAACTAGGACGCTTAGACCATTGGGCAAACTGTCCAAATTTAGATGGAGAAAATTAGGCTACTTAGGTCGTTGGCGAACTGTCCGAATTTGGACGAAGAAAACTAGACCACTTAAGTTGTTGGGCAGACTATCCAAATTTGGACGGAGAAAACTTGGCCCCTTAGGCTACTGGGCAAATTGGAAGGAGAAAACTAGGCCGCTTAGGCTGCTCGACGAACTGTTCAAATTTAGACGAAGAAAACTTGGCCGCTTAGGCTACTAGGCAAACTGTTCGAATTTGGACAAAGAAAACTGGACCGCCTAGGCCACTGGGCAAACTGCTTATGTCCGAATATGAACAGAGAAAACTGAGCTGCTTAGGCCGCTAGACGAATAAGGGGATGACTGCTTAGATTACTTTTGGCGAAATAGAGGCTGGTAGACTGCTTTAAGTCTATTTTATTGACCTCAATTTGGTTATGCTACCTGCACTTTAATCATGATAAAAATAATAAAAGTACAAGTACCTACGCTTAACTATTAAATAATGTAGTTATATAATTCAGATAAATAAATAAATAAATAAATAAATATTCTATCAATAATATTATTATCTCATCTTAAGAGAAATTAGATAATAGTAAAATTAAATTACTAATTAGAGAATAATTAATAGCTTATGTCACATGTAAATAAAACATGACTTATAAGTGAAAAATATGTAAATATATATTTAAAATATAAACGAGGAAGAAAATTTATCTTTTTCTATTTTAGAACATGCTTCAATAATTTATGAATCCTACTTAGCAAATCTTTTATGTATAATTCATAATTAAAGGCATGAAATCAATAGTTGAAGAACACAAAGTTGACGTTTTTTTTGCGCACTACTAAAAGGTCCATAATTTTTTTTTTATTTAGGTTTTGATGTTTCAATCTCTTTCCGCGCATGAATTTTAGATCCATAACATATCGTGATTTCCTTTTTGTACGTGGAGTAATATAGTTGTTAACCATATTTCTTATTTAATAATCTTATAATAAATTAAAATATATGCTAATACAAATTTAATGTGTGATTCAAAAAGTAGAGTAAGATTAATAAAGTTATCTTTTATTGTTGTTGTAATAAAAGGAGTATTCTACGCTCACTGCACAATTTATTAACTATCAACATTGAGTATTGAAAGTATTTGAGAATTCATCCTTTCTTTGAGTAAATTTGAGGCATATATATTAGAGTTAAGATAAATTCTATAAAGATAAGGGTTACGAGAATCTTGTATTATTTATTAGTTAGAATTTATTTAAATATCTAATATTATTATTAAATATATTTTATTATTGTATAGTAACAGATATATATATTCCAAGAGGCGGGAATACATTGTTGTAGTTTAACTGCCAAAGAATATAATATACGTAAGGGATGAGACTTTATCATTGTTGCTTTTTTCTTATGGACAAACAATATGTTTCTTTGTTATGAGTTTTGTTTAGCTGTTGCAAAGGACATTCTTGAACTCAATTTCCTAATTGACCGATCGGCATTTATGAGAGTTGGTGCTGCTTTTTTTCTTTTTGGTGATTTTTAGGTTTGTTTTATTTCTATCTTCCAAGTATTCTGCACTTTTCTTATTTTGGGACTGGTTCAAACAATGAATCTTGTCCATAGCTTAGCAGTTATTATTATTATTTTTTTCTTTCTCAACACAGCTTCATAGGTTATTAGTTGGGTTTCGTTAAAGGGTTGACGTCATGCTAATAGTTTTTCTATTGATTCCTCAACTACTACTACAGCAGCAGTTCAGGTTACTATATTATGATCCATCAACAGGATTGTACTGCTACGCATCATCTGGGACGTGGTAATTAACTAGCAAATCTAATTTTAGTTGAACTTGGTGATCATTTCTTATTTCTAGATATACCTTCCAGTTTATTCACTCCTAAAACTCGCATGTCCATAATTGTCTTCAGCACATTTCTCTGTCTACTTGGATATGGCGGATCCATTTCAATTTTTACCCTGCAACTTATTTCCAATAGACTCTATTTCCGCCTACAATGCATTCATTCCTCGTACAGATTTTCTAGTATTAATGTACACATCCTTGATGTGGCCGTTTCTAGTACATATACACACTTGTCTCTAGGTCAATTAAATTTGTTTGCTGAATGTTAGAATTAAATAGCAGAGCAGAATGGAAACAACGAATTCATATTGCTGACCCCAACTAATTTGGGACTAAAGTAGTTGTTTTTATTATTATTGAATGTTAGAACTAAAAAACTGATTTATTTAGTTTAATTAGTTTTATATATATCAAAGCTGTATTAATTAGTTTAAATAACTTCGTTTACTGATCTGCACATAAGTATGTGCATATGACTAATTCAGAACTTATAAATCATTGTATTTGTTTAATTTATTTTATTTTACTTTTACACTTTCATTTCCAATATTAGTTTCTTTTAGTTTGTAACTATACGAAAATATAAAATAAATAAATAAAAAATGAAGAAAGGATCAGTATCTGTCCTTCACAATGCATTTGTTTTTATTATTTTAGGTTCTTAAATAATTCATTCATCTTTTACCTTATAAAATGCTCCAATTGAAATATAAAGAAAAATAAGTCAATCAAAATCAACAAAGATTTGGTTTAATTCGATTCATTTTCCTTTCCCTACATCTAATTTGATTTAACATCGTTTGTAAGTACATAAATACTGAAGCCGGAATCCATCTTAGTAATTGAACCAGAGATGCTTAAGTGTCGAAATGTTTATTTTAGGTACTCATTCAAAGAGGAGACTGGACACATGTGATGAGAACAATGAAGTTGCAAATGCAAATTTGAAATAAACAATTGCTGATTTGTGGAGTTTGTTCAGAGACTAACAAGGAAAACTGATCTGTGAAGTTTGTACAGAGGCCAGCAAGGAAAACATTGTATCATGAGAAACTGGGTTTAAGATTTGATTTTGACATAGTTACCTGTATTTAACTCGAAGAAATGGCATTGAGCTAACACTTTTTGTAATGTGAAATTAATAAATGATAGGCAGTAGTTTTCATTATTACATAACATTTTTAAAATCTTAATGATGATATTTTATTGTTTTCCACTTGATTTGATTAAAAATTATGGTGACGGTAAGATAATAATAAGGTTGTAGTTAGGTACTTGGTTTGGAGATGAGACGTCTAGAAAAAATATGAAACGAATAATTTTTTTATTGTCGGAAAGATGATTAGAGGATGATCACCTGACATTTTTATTTTTATAATTAGTTTACAATAATATCTCAATCTCATTTTTTTAATTGTAAATTGTGTAGTAATGTAAATTATATTAAGAAGTAATAATTTTTTTTTTGTTTTTTTAGTCCGTTGCTCAGAATAATATATAAGGCAACATGCTATTTCTAAAATATAGTTAATAGAATAGGCAAACTATAAATCCATGACAATGTAAAATGTGATTTTCATTTATTTTGATAAATATTTTATGAAATTTTTGCATGACAACTCATGCGTTTTATGAAAGGACGTAGGTTGGTGTTGCACATTGTTGATAGGATGCAATTAGTTATAAAAAATAGAAAAATAATCTTCCTGCGCAACATAGTAATAATTATATGTTGAAAGTCATTCTTTATGCTATGATAATCACATTATTGGTCCTGTGAATTATTTTTTTATAAATATTATTTTTAAATAAATTATTATTTAATCTTGAAATTTAGCCCAATTCATAATTAAATTTATATTTTTCTAGAAAAAATTATAATCGTAACTCTATATTTTATTTAAAAACTACTTTATCTTTGTTTTCTTTTAAATAGATTATTATCTCCCTGTATTTTAAATCCGTTAAATTAAATTACTCTTCCGTTATTTTTTGTGATTTTAGACGTTAAATGCGCATAAAATGACACAATTAACCCTAATTCTAATATATTTATCTTCTCTTCTCTTCTTCAACTAAACTCTAATCCTTACAAACAAAAATATAAAAATAATATCTTAGGCTTTTGATATAATAATCTATTATGACCTCATATTAATTTGATTTTGTATTGAATTTGAGAGAAAAGACGTAAAACGATTGAATCATCCTAAATGGCCAACTAACAAAATAAATTTTTCAAATTCCATCGTAATTGATGAAGCACAAATATGGATTTGGGTACCATAAACTGAATAAAATTTCTTGAGTATTGCTTCAAATCCTCAACGGCTCGAATGGTGTACGTGTCATTTGTTTTTTATGACTCCTTAATGAACATTGAGAATAACAATCATCTTCCAATTTCCATTGATTAAAAGTAAATTTTCCTCATAACGGTATACATTTGACAAGGATGCAGTAGATTTTCTTTGTTACTTATGGCTTTTTTTTAGGCTTTTCTTTGAATCACATGTAGGCTTTTTATTGTAAAATTTGTTACTAGTAAACTAACGATTACATTGGTTTAATTATATTAATTTTCTCATTACTCTTGTTATTAATTAACATATCAATTTTTGTTTTATTCATTTTTGAACAGTTTCAAAAATTTTCAAAAGAGCAGTTTTCTAAGTGGTATGATACTACCAGTGTTCTCGAAGCTACGGGCAGATTTGTTTGATGGGAGAGAAAGAGAGAGGGAGAGAGAGAGGAAGAGAAAGAGGGTATTTTAATTAGAATTTTTTCTTTCTTTGGACCATTAGATTTTCCTTTGATTTATACACTAAAATTGCAAAAAGTAGAGAGAGGACAATATGATATAACGGAGTCAATATGCAAGGATATAATAGTGTATTTTTAAAACTATAAAGGTAAAAATAATTTTTTTACAAAAATATAGGAATACGGTTATAATTAATTTCCCTTTCTCTTTTGGGAAATGAAATAATTCTCGGGCTTAATTCTTTTAATGCTATAAAGTTTATTATCGTCAAAAGTTGTTAATTAAGTACTAAAAGAATAATTTGGTTTCGGTTCTAGTTTTCAAATTTCGGAAAAAGGGTTTGTTGATGGTGCTTCCTTTCCTGCAGCAGATATGATGGGTTTTGGTTTTATTGTGGAAAGCGAGGAAGGCTTCTTTGATCGTGCAGTTTCTGGTCACCAAGTAGGCAACGCAGCACGTGCTATTGTTGAAGCTTTAGCCCTTCGACATGCTCTTCTTTTTGCAGTCTCATCTTCCTTTGAAAGGGGTTATTTTTACAGAATGCTAGCAATTAGCTTGTGTTAAACTCTACTGCTTTGGGCATCTCTGAGTTTGGACTTCTAGTTTCAGATTGTAAATTCATTTTAATTAATCGGCCTAATATTAAGGTCCTTCGGGGTTAGAAGACAAATAAATATTAGTGCTAGAGCATCAATTCATTTTGCTTGCTACAATTTGTGGGAGTCTATCCCTCCTTGATGCTTAATATTCATAATTTTTATTAAGAAGCATCTATAAATAGATGTTTATAAAGAAAAAATCATATAACAAATTTCAAGAATTTTTTCTCGTCTTCTACTCTCATTTTCTAAGTTTACTTTTTCATATTTTCTTAGTTTCAACATAATTCTTTTTTAACTTTTTTACATGAAAAGTAATCTTTTTTTTAGTGATTTTATTTATATCAACTCGGTATGATCCGAACCAAATCCGATTTTAGTGTTTTCTTTTTTTTTTTTTCAATACAATTGGTAGTACAAGATTATGGTGAATAAGAGATTAGGAATTATGTAAGCAAAATATTAAAAAGAAATAAATTATTATTCTTTGTTTGGAAGAGTTAAAAAATATTAAGGAAAATGTATTTTTATTATGATTTATAAAAATTAGAACCTCTTTAAATTGAAAAAAGAAATATAAATAAGCTGAGAAATTTTATTATTTAGTGTAAAGTAAATTTTATTTTATTTTTATTTATTATTTTATTTTCATTAATTATTTTCTTTCTGGGTGTATTCTTGTCAATATAGGAAACATGACCAAGCTTTCCATTCTGATTCTCGACAACAGTTACCTTTCACAAATGGGAAACTTGAAATCTCTTACAGAGGTTAGGTGATTTGATAGGGGCTAAAGGTTTTGTCAAACAATAGATCAATAATCTTACAAATTTGACATTATTTTTCTGGTCAAACGATTGCATTTCTAGTTTTTTTTTTACCAGAAATCATTTGTCATGGTGGCAGACTAGAAGATTTTTGTGCAAATAAATTTAGAACTGAGGGTCTCAATGTCAAGTATTGCATTAGAGTTGAGGACATGGAAGTGTTTATGAAGCCTACCTATCAACCGGTAGGACTGCATTCATACAGTCTGAAATTCAAAAGTCAAATATATATATATATATATGTATATATCAAATGAAAAACATCTTAAAAATGCTGACTCGGCGCTTTATTTTTTCAGCATTGTGTTTTTCTATTTTTAAAAATTTTCTACATTTTTAATGTATTCCTTTCTTTCCTTTTTTTTCAGTTTTACAATCTACAGACTATTTGTTATAAATTATACTTCCTCCGTCCCACAATGTTTGTCATTTTGACTTTTGCATAAAATTTAAAAAATATATTAATTATAGTATCACATCATATAAAATATCTATATTTTTTCAAAATTGTTCTCCTTTAAAACAAAGAAAAATTACTTCTATAATTTAAAATCATTTACAATGAGGGGCATAAAAAGAAAAGTAAATATCTTTTGAATCAAGTCGATAAATATTTTAAAACATCCAAACAAAATAACCATTAATGGACAAATATTGTTAAAGGAAAAACCATTAATGGCTGTACACAAAATAACTACCGACATAATCCTAACAACATATAATTAACATAATCCTTAATGATTATCCTCCAAACACTTTACTTCAGTTGCTCTCGCAATCTCAAACATACCACATTTTACCCATTATTCTATCTTACACAATAATATAATCACTAATATGAATAATATCACCATACGCATCAAACAAATGCAAATCAGTATCTTTAAATGTCCAATCTCAGAAGCTAAACACTCTTGCTTTCCCCAATTATTATGCATCTCATTCTGCAACTTCAAGATCTCTTCCTTCAACTCAACGGGTATGCTCCTTTGCCTCAAATCATACTCCATATTTTCTCTTCTTTGACTCAATTCAATTGATTCTGCCTTGTACCAACCAAGATAAGAGTCACATTCATTGTCAATGCAATAATAGTATAACCTATTTTTGTTCTTTGTCATTTCAGAAATCCTAATACTAGCTTTTTTTTTCCACACTTGGGGTAAGAATTTATATACCTTCTTCCTTCCATTGTATTGTTTGTGTTGCTAGAAAACCCAAATGAAGAAGATAAGATGTAGACCTCCAACCCATGAAACCCTAGCCCATTTACATTTTTCTTCCTTCTCAGAGTTATATGTTTTGAAGATTTTTGTTTCGTTCAATGTTTTTTATTGTTTTATTCACGTTATATATTAAATAGAGATATTAGTGTGATTTTATATTATTTCTCTCACCTTTCCGTTGCTTTTACAATGGGATTAACTGCAAAAATAAAAAAAAATGGATGGAAGAACCTAATTATCTAACGAAGTTAAAATTCGAGGACTACTAAATAATGTTATAAAATATAGGGATGAGTTAATTAATTTAGTCAAATGTTAAGGACTGCATAATAATTTTCCTAATGATCAATAAAGTAAATAAACTGTACAGTTGATAAGTATTTGAAGACTAAAAATAAATTGAGTAAAAGAAAATTTATTGGTGAAAAGGTAATAATTATTTTGAATTTAGAATGATGTTATATGAAATATTATGATGGTGGTAAATTAAATTATTTTGAAAATTATAATGAGTTGAAATTATTGATATTTATGAGGTGACTAGTGCAGAGTCTAGTTTAGTTATAGTAGTGTGATTAGGATTTAACTTATTAGATTAATTTTCTAATTCTTTATTTTATTTGATCAACTGTCTAATATAATTCTTTTCTTACATTCTTAAATTTTTTAGATTGTCAAAGCTCGTCTATTGCTCCTCCAAGTTAGAAACCAAACTAGGATTTGAAATCCTATAATGACATTGAGTAATAATATATAATGCTTATTGAATTTATTTATTTTCAAGTACTTAAATACATGTGTGATATACATATCTAGTGATTGGATGCTTTGCATATAATATGATGTGATTGTTGTATGGGAGTTGGGACGACGTGAATCAGCTGGGTTGAGAGCACGTGCATGGTGAGAATGTCGTTAGTAGGCCGTAAGTGGTGAGAGTGGTGACACATTGTGCACTCCTAATTATGACATGTGTCATAATAAATATTTTTATGAAGAAAAAAAATTATTTTATGAAAAATATTTTTATTTGATTATGATTTTGTCCGAACAGGGTGGGCTCCTTTGGTGCACAAGTCACTAGACCATGGGATTATATGATTGATATTAAAGTATACTTTGGGAGAGCATGGTCTTATTACAGTGATTTCACTGACTAACGACCACCTGATGTGCATTATGGCTGCTATTCCTTGTGAGTGCTATGATTGACATTGAATGACCGATGAATGCTCAATTAGGAGAGTCTATGGTCATTTTATTTGATTACTTAGATTATGCATTATTTATTATTATTTACTGAGTTGCAAAAACCCATCCCCTCCTCTCACTCAACTTTCCAAGAAGTAAGACTTTGTTCAAAGACAGCTAAAGCTCTGTAATCTTCCTGCCAAGGCTAACAAAGTATATTTCTATATTCCTACAGTTAATTGAATTAATGTATTAACACTTTAAGAGTTTCCCTGCTTGTGAATGGTCTTGGACTCCACAGTTATAGAATTTGAGTCTTTGATAAGGTATTATCATCGGGTATGTTAATTTGTGAAAATATCGTTGTCCTAATTATTTATTTGTGTGCATGTATGATCAGTAGCCCATGTTCTGATTGCAAAATATTTTTATTGGGCCCAAATTTTATATTATTGAGATGTTTATTGTGGGGCCGAGATTATGAGGTTACTAGATCTATACATATAAATTAATATGGGCTCACTGTTGTTAGAGGACAATTGTATTTATATGGATTCTGTGATTTAGATTTACTACGGGTCTCGGGAGTCTTAAACATATATAGATCATAGTGCTAGTCTGATCCATGATTTCAAGTCATGACAAATATATGTTAGTATAGGAATTTTTAATTTTTTCTTTGTTTTTCTATGTTTGATGGAATTAATATTCAATATAAATAATTAAATTATATTTTATTATTAAATAATTAAATAATAAATATTATTTAGTTATATATTATCCATATTGAATGATTTGAATCTTAAAATTTTAACTAAAATCCAAACATATTCATTAAATTTTATAATTATTTAAACTAAATTAATGACATTACAATTTCTATAACACGATAATTTAATAAAGTAACCCATAAGAAAAATAAATCATTTATATACTAATATACTAAATACAATTTCTAAAATAAAATATTTAACAATAAAGTAGTTTGCCAAAAAAATAAAATTTTAAAATGTATTTATGAATTATAAACTGTCGAAGCAATATAGTTTAATTATATATTTAAATAAGCAAAATTACCCGTGCTATACTGCAGGTTTATAAATCATCAAGAATTATTTTATTACATATTTGTTATTTTACCTCTCAGTATTTTCTATCAATTAACAACAATTATATATTTAATATAATAATGAAATCACTAAAACTAATTTTGATTATCAGAATAAATTCAATCATCTTCAATAATTTAACAAAGAAAAGAAAAAGGAAATTCGACGAATTTATTTAGAAAAGAATATTTCATTGATATGATGATCAGTAGACCAGGGAGAAAATAAGCATGTGAAAAACATTTCAACACCTTCATCATAAATCCGAATCAATAATTTTTAATAATATCACCGTTTTTTTAGACCAATTTAACATATTTTGCAGTAAAAAAATGATAGATTCAATTTTAACATAAATATTGAAATAACAAACACAACCTTTGTGATGCGCCACGTCGTTCCCTTCATGTGCCCAAGATGAATTCAAAGTTTCAATCCAATTAGTGAGCATGAGGTCAACCTTGCTACGTGGTTATTTTTACTCTTTCTATTTTGTTAATTTCCTGATTGTGTGTTTTCAATTTAGTGGGTGAGTTGTTATAGTGGGTTGTTATTATCCTTGGTCATGCGCTAAGAATCATGAGTAATTATCGATTCCTACTTTGTATTTAATCTCGGTTTGAATTCAATGAAAGCAAGTTATTTCACCTTTCAATTACTATGGGTTTTATTCTCACCCGAAGCAAGATAAACAAACTCATATAGCTCTCATTGGGACCCTATCATTGGTATCAGAGCCATGATCACCAATAAGGAACGCATAGAGCTCTTAGAAGTTGATCTTAGTGGGTTCCAGAATGACTTTACACAAATGGAGACCGGATTGACAAATAAACTCAAACACATCGAAGAAGCCATCAGCAACTTGTCTACTACACTTGCTTCCACCCAAATTACCTCTCCTAACCCTAATGACCCTACCGCCCAAACACAAACCTCTCACCCACAACAAAACCAAACACAGAACCATCCCCATACAACACCTCGCCCCCCAAATAGCCAATCCACTTCAGAATCATAAAAAAAACAAGGCGAGGGTGGGCAACAAATATTCTTTTCCAAATTGACTAAATTGGAATTTCTAAAATTTTTCGGAGAAGATCTCACTGAGTGGTTTGCTAAATTCAATCAATTTTTTGACTATCAAAACACCTCTAAATCTCAAAAGCTACCATTAGCATCTTTCCACCTGACCGGAGAGGCTAATCAGTGGTGGCAGTGGCTACGGCGTACATGTCGGGAGGATAACCTTGAGCTAACTTGGCCAATGTTTGAAGAAGAACTCTGGGCTCGATTCGAGCCAACGAAGTATGAAGATTTTGATGAGGCTTTATCCCAAATCAAGCAAATAGGGCGTTTGCGGGACTATCAACAGGAATTCAAGAAGCTGGGAAATAAAGTTCATGGCTGGACTCAAAAGGCACTAATTGGCACTTTCATTGTTGGGTTGAAACCAGAAATTGTTGAAGGAATATGAATGTTGAAGCCACGTTCCTTGACGAAGGTGATTGGCCTTACTCGTATGAGGGATGAGCAGTTGCAACGACAATAACGGTTCTCAAATTCAGTCAGTCACACCAACTTCGACTCTGCTCTATCACAAAACCCAGAAGCACATCTAGTTTTAAGAGATTATCATGGGAAAAGATGCAAAAATGGCGAGCACAAAGGCTTTGCTTTAATTGTGATGAGAAATCCTCTCCTGGGCATCGATGCAACAGTCCCCAATTATTATTATTGGAAGGATATGAAGGAGAAAGTGATGCTAATTTTGTGTTCCCCAAATTCTCTCAGAGTTTGTTGGTTTTGATTGGTAACAACTCTACACACAATTTTTATCAGTGAAAGACTTGTTGTCCACCTTCTACTTCCAACGACACCAATGAAGGAATTTAGAGTTCGAGTTGCCAGTGAGGAAAGCTTAAAATGCTAAGGACAATTCAACAGTGTTCATATTTCCCTCCAAGGTATTCCTTTTGTCCTTACATTTTATGCCTTACTATTACTTGGACTGGACAAAGTTTTAGGTATTCAATGGTTGGTGAAATTAGGCACGGTGATGTGCATTTGGGATCGGTTAACTATGGAGTTTTAATGGGAGGGTTAGAATTGCAAATTACAGGGTGGAAAGACTCTAGTAATTCAATCGGTGCCAAGAAACACCATTACTAAGGTTGCACAAGATAGCTCCATATTAGCCATGTGTTTGCAATTGCCGAAAGTGCCAGAGTCAGATTCACAACTCCAACCTGAAATTGCAGAATCACTAGATCGTTACCAAGACCTCTTTGCTAAACCATCACAATTACCTCCTCAATGAGCAATTGATCATCAGATCACACTAAAAGAAGGGAACCAAACAATGTGCATCCCTACAGGTAAACCTATTTTCAAAAAGCTCAAATAGAAAAATAAGTTCAAGATATGTTAGAATCAAGGCTAATCAGACCTAGTACCAACCCCTTCTCATCCCTTGTTTTGCTTGTATAAAAAAAAAGATGGGTCTTGGCATTTTTATACCGACTATCGAGCCTAAATGCTATCACCATTAAAGATAGGTTTCTCATACCCACTGTGGAGGACATGTTAGATGAAGTTCATGGAGCCACATATTTCACCAAACTTGACTTAAAAGCAGGTTACCACCAAGTTACAGTCCACCCTCTTGACATACATAAAACTGCATTTCGTACCCACAATGGCCATTATGAGTACCTCGTCATGCCTTCCGGCGTTTGTAACAGCCCTTCAACATTTCAAGCCATCATGAACTCCATATTTCATCCCCACCTTCGAAAATTCATCTTAGTTTTTTATATGACATCCTAATCTACAACCCTGATTAGAATTCACATCTCGAACGTGTTAGAACAGCTTTCGAAATATTAATGCAGTATTCATTTTTATGAAGCTTTCCAAGTGTGCCTTTGGGTTGCAAGAACTTGAATATTTGGGTCATATTATCACATCTACTGGTGTCAAAGTTGACCAAAGGAAAATCCAAACTATGGTGGATTGGCTTAGGCCTACTAACGTTTCTGAGTTACGTGGATTTTCAGGTCTCACCAGTTATTATAGGAAGTTTGTCCAACACTACGGTATCATCACTAGGCCACTCACTACTTTATTAAAAAAAGGACAATTCGGATGGAATGATGAAGCTGAGAATGCCTTTACTACTCTCAAACAGGCTATGACGACTACACCCATCCTGGCTATGTCGAATTTCCATGCACCATTTGTTATCGAAGTAGATGCTTCCAGTGATGGCATAGGAGCAATTTTATCTCAATAAGGCAGACCTATTGCATTTATGAGTCGTGCTTTGGGTGTAGCTAAGAAATCATGGTCTGTTTATGCAAAAGAGATGTTGGCCATCCTTCAGTCTATTAAAACTTGGAGACCTTACTTGCTTGGGAAGAAATTCTACATTCATACAGACCAAAAGAGTCTAAAGCATATGTTGGAACAACGCATAGTCACTCCAGAACAGCAGCAGTGGGTAGCAAAACTGCTTGGTTATGACTATGAAATCCATTATAAATAAGGCAAGGAGAATAGCACTACCAATACTTTGTCCAGGATGTCCGGCAGTCCATCCCTTGCTGCTATCTCAATTCCATAAGCCTCTATATGGGATGAGATCAAATTTGCTGCCAGAGATGACTCTTACATGCAACAGATAGGGAAACTCGCCACCGAGAAACCAGGACGGCCTTATAGTTGGCGTAATGGCTTAGTATTTTACAAGAATAGAGTTGTGGTTCCTTCAAAGTCTCCTATAGTGGATCAACTTATGCATGAATTTCATGATTCACCATTAGGAGGTCATGGGTTCTACGAACTTATAAACACTTGGCCCAACAGTTCTATTGGCCTTCCATGCACAAAGCCATAAAAAAGCTTTGTTGCCTCCTGTGAGGTTTGCCAACGCACAAAAATAGAAACTATGTCACCTGCAAGTCTTCTTCAGCCTTTACCCATTTCTTGCCAACTTTGAGATGATGTTTCAATGGATTTTATAGAGGGGCTGCCATCTTCTAATGGGAAGAATTCAATCCTAGTAATTGTCAACAGATTGAGTAAATCTGCTCATTTTGTGGCACTAGTTGGCTCATCCATACACAACAAAGGCAATAGCAGAGAAATTTATTGAAAATGTTGTGAAACTTCATGGCATGCCTAGGACTATTATTTCATATAGAAATCCAATCTTTCTTAATTGATTTTGGCAGGAATTCTTCAAAATGTCAGGCACACAACTAAAGATGAGTTCTCGCTATCATTCATAGACCGACAGTCAAACGAAGGTGGTTAACAAGTGCATTGAACAGTACTTGAGAAGCTTTGTATACCAGCAGCCTCGCAAATGGCTTTCGTTCCTTCTTTGGGCTGAATACTGGTACAATACAACATACCATGCTTCTACAGGTATGTCCCCTTTTCAAGCTCTTTATGGCGTCCTCCATCTATTTCGCATTACCTTGCCAGCGACTATCCTGTTAATGAAGTGGACCATAGTTTGAGGGCACATGATGAGTTATTATAGCAGCTCAAACTCAATTTACATGTTGCAAACATTTGGATGAAGCAACAAGCGGATTCTAAGCGATGAGATGTCGAATTTCAGGTTAGTGATTTGGTTTTCTTAAAGCTGCACCCATATCGCCAACATTCTGTGTTTTGCCGAGCTTGTCATAAGCTTTCTAGATGATTTTGCAGATCTTATTTTGTTCTTGAAAGAGTTGGCAATGTTGCTTACAAGTTGGATCTTCCTCCTGGGTCGCGTATTCACCCGGTATTCCATGTTTCTCTACTCAAGAGGAGGGTGGGAGAAGGGATTCCAGCTAGTTTAGTTCTTCCACCGATGACCGATGATGGAGTCTTGATTATGGAACCAGACACTGTATTAGAGACTCGTTGGATCAAGCAAGGATCTAAATTTGTTGAACAAGTGTTAGTCAAATGGAAAAAGTTATCAGAAGAAGAGGCAACTTGGGAAGATTCACATACTATCCAAGAATAGTTTCCTTCGTTTGACCTTGAGGACAAGGTTATTGTCAAAGGGAAGGGTATTGATGCACCACGTCGTTCCCTTCGTGTGCCCAAGATGAATTCAAAGTTTCAGTCCAATTAGTGGGCATGAGGTCAAGCTTGCTACGTGGCTATTTTTACTCTTTTTGTTTTGTTAATTTCCTGATTGTGTGTTTTCAATTTAGTGAGTGAGTTGTTATAATGGGTTGTTATTATTCTTGGTCATGCACTATGAATCAGGGGTAGTTATCAATTCTTATTTTGTATTTAAGCTCGGTTTGAATTCAATGAAAGCAAGCTAATTCTCCTTTCAATTACTATGGGTTTTATTCTCACCCAAAGCAGGATAAACAAACTCATATAACTTTGATTGAGACCCTATCACTTTGCATATTTACATTTAATTAGAAGTAATAGAAAGGAAATTCCACATAATAAAATATAAAGATTTGGGGGAAAAACAAATGAAAGAAGAAAAGAATAAATGTAGGATGGGTTAGATAAAAAAATAAAAATAACAAAACTAAAACATGGTTCTGGTTGTACTGCAATCTGATATAAGGAAGAGACCGCCGAATATGCGATTGGCCCTGAATAACTTATCAGACCTGATAGAGGACCTGCAGTAGAAAAGCTCAAGTCCCCAATACTATGTTGAAGTTGACTTGAATATGGTTCTGTGTTTGTCTCTTCAAGCCTCGATGACCCAAAATTAAGATCTTCAGAGCTACCATTTTGAGAACCCTCTCTTTGGAAATTCCTTTCAATTAACCCATTTATTTTTATTGCATTTATGAGATTTAGAAATTGTATCAGAACACCAATATAATAAGATTATAATTTAGTCTAAAGAACAAAGCATCCAAATAAAACTCATGTCAAATTATACATAACAAACAGAAAAGAGGACAATCAAGAAACAAGAAACAAAAACATTGAATGATACATACCAACAATAGAGAAGTAGAAGAACACACCCAAACTAAATTCAAAAGTAGGCAAAAAACAAACCATAAAAGGAAAACAAAAATAATGTTGGTGTTTGATCATCTCAGTTTTCACTTGTATGCATAAATTGTAGCGATTCAAACACAGGTTCACAGTTTCAAATTCTCATGAAATTCTCAGCTTAACAGCACAGCTCAATTAAGTCTCAAACATTCTCAATTCTATAGATGGTATGCTTTTCTTCTTTGACTTCACTTGACCATTTCACGCCCCAGAATTTGATGCACTGCCAACATACCAACCACAGCAATAGTTTGGTAGTGGCAGTAAACACAATTTAACTGGGAAGGTACCCAAAAAACTTGGTGATTGCTCAAAAATGTTGTACTTGGACTTGAGCAACAAAAATTTTCGCAAAGAAATTCCTACTCAACTTGGGAATTTGTAGTCCTTACAAGTTGGAACTTAATCGTCCTATATTAGTTGAGCTTTCCAATAATGAATTGAAAGACCAAATTCCTGATAATAGAGCATTTCAAGAAGCACCATCAGAAGCATTTACTCACAGCAGAGGTTTGTGTGGAAACTCCACTGGCTTGAATATAATATTTGCACTCCATCTTCAAACAATGGAAAAGACAATCTCTTTCCTCAACTTGCAATTCTTGTTCCACTTTCTACAAAATCATTCTTTTGAGGAATTATTATTATTGTAGTTTGTATCCTAAAGACTTGGTGAAAGAAGAGGATAAGTGATAAGCTCATTGATACTCATAATTCAAATTTGTTTGCAGTTTGAAACTATGATGGACGTTAGTCTATACATGAAGACAATTTTAGCAACCGAGGGTTTCAATGCCAAGTACTGAAATGGTTGGCGGACATGGAAGTGTTTATGAAGCCTACCTATCAACTGGTAGAGACTGCAAATATCCTGAAATTTCAAAATCAAATTTCGTTATATATTCAATTTAGTTTTATTTCTATGGGAAAATTATGATTGCACCCTTATATTTTATCAAAACTAACTACTCTATCCTTGTATTTTTTTAAAATATATTATTATACCCTCATGTTTTAGGTCCGTTACACCCAATACTTCTTCCGTCCATTTTTTACATTTTCAAAAAACAAGTCAAAAAAAAACTTAACGGTCTAAAGAGAAATTTTTTTTCACCAAAACACCTTCTTCTACTTCCTCTCTTTCTCTCCCAGCAAATATTTTCAAAACTTTCTTTCCATAGATTTCGGCTTCTCTATAATACTTTCTCTCCCTCCATAATCACTATCACCTAATAATGGAGATGATCACATGACAGCCAACCAAGGATTAGACATTCCAATTACGCTGCAATGGATAATGGATGTCAATTTTGTGTAAATTTATTTAATTCTAGATTTTGTCTGGTTGGATTTGTTATTTACTATATTGTTATGCATTGATGTTGGATGTTTCAAGAAAGCAGCCAAATACTATGGCTAGCCAAAGGAACACATTAGTGCATTTTCCTGTGATAATAAATAATGTAAGATGTTGAATTTTTATTATTTGTGAATTTGAAGATACTCATTGCCTGGTTGAATGCATCCGATATGTGAATGATGAGCTTTGTAGCAAGAGGGTGGAATAACGCAAACAAGCTTTGTTATAGAACCCAATTTGACACCAAATGGAGCAGAATTTTAAATTGATGCTTCATTAAATGGAAGACAAAATGATATGCTTAGAGGAACTCAAGAACAGCACCTTAAAGTGGGATCAACAAGGAAAAGACAAAAAAGAAAGGCAGTCACAATGAACTTAGAAATAAGGAATGGAATAGGTTTCATCTTCATTTTTAATTAATTAAAGCAAGAATGAAAAAAAAAAAAAAAAAGAAGATGAGCACACCTACACTGAACTTAGAAACTACGACAGTGAGAATAGCCCAGGCCCGAAAAAAATAAATTATCGAACGAAGACGAAAGAAAATAACTAACAACTTCAATAAGGACAAGAAGGAAAAAGAAACATGGCAATTATCACAAATTTCCATGGGTAGGAACAAGGTCAAGTGATTTCTGTAAAGACTTGGAGGTTTTTATGAGAATATTTAGATTTACAGTTTGATAACAATACGTACATGGAACTATATTAGAAGGACGTAGTTTGAAGGGCATTCTGGAATGCGATATCTCAACAGTAGGAAAGAGGTTCTGCCTCAAGAAAAAATAATAATAGAAAGGAAGCCTGTAAGATCAAATGAACGGTGCATTTTTGTTTGTTTTTTAAGGAAATAAGGTTTTTTTGCTTTGAAGAAGCAAGCAGCAGATTTGCTGATAATAAATGCATTTGTGTGATTGGATTTGCTGATATGGCTATAATTTTCATTTTGCAACTCTAGCCAGTAAGCACATTCCTGTTGTTTTCTCACAGGATTATGTTTTGATGATGTTTGTGTTATAAAATTGAAGTGTAGGTAGTTTTAAGGGACAAATTAAAGATTATATACAACAACAGGATCACCCAATAAGTTGAAGCACCATGAATGAAAATTAGCCCTCATATAACAGATATAAAACCGAAAGAACGTATAATTAAATTCTGAAAATAAGACCCAACACTAATATGTTTGAGTATGGACTAAAAATTAATTCTCTATTCGTAATTTTGCTCAACAGGAAAAAAAAAAAAAAAGTAAGAAATTCGCTTACTAATTAATTTTACCCAGCGAATACACATCGCATAAGGGGAATATATGAACATGGGGTAGTGTCTATAACAAGAAATTTTCACCACCAGCCTAGTAGCAATGTCATTCATTTACAAACAGTTTGAATGTGTGGAAATTTGCTCTTCTATCATATAATAAAAAATATATGCCACCAAATGATACTATGCTCTGGCTCTAGATTTTGGAAATTTCCCATTTAAGCCAAAATACTACCAGAAACAGTAGATGATCTATCACTTACGTGAAGCATAAGTGTATTGACTAGCGGTGCAGTTCCTTGCCCAGTGCCCAGGCTTACCACATTTGTAACAAGAACCGGCAGGTGCAGTGCCCCTTCCAATCTCAGCAGGAGAATGAGAATTAGGCGATGGATTGGGGCAATCTTTTGCCCAATGTCCTTCATTGCCACATTTGAAACAGGAA
Source organism: Jatropha multifida (assembly GCA_948099535.1). NCBI lineage: Eukaryota > Viridiplantae > Streptophyta > Magnoliopsida > Malpighiales > Euphorbiaceae > Jatropha > Jatropha multifida. Next base: position 42,374 of record CANUEX010051632.1, read on the forward strand.
GATCCCGCTCTTACATTGCTTTTGTTGTTTGTGTCATTCATGTTGTCGAAGCCTTTAGATGCACTTGCTGGAAGACCAGCTGTTACAACGTTATCTTTGCACCACTTAAAAAAGCCACATAAACTTCCCTATCCAGCAAAGAGAGCAAAATATACTATCAGACAAAATTCTCTCCACTCCACATTCTCCATCAGGCTTGGTAACAAATGTACAAATTACGGCAAAAAGAATTAAACAAACAAACAAAGGGAGAAAAGATCTCTTGAGCATCCTTCAATTTCATTCTAATTGTTTGCCACAGCAAAAGGCATTATATACACAATCTTGTGTATCTCTTTTTCTTGAAAACAAACACAAAATCATAAGGCCAATTCTACTTCTCTAGTCTCAACTCCTAAGCAGAAAAAAATATCATTTCAAGGTTACTTCACAAATGCACAAGAGCCCATTTTCCTACATTCCATATCATGGTAAGATTATTATTCGCCAATCCATTTGATTACTATACTATCTCAATTCTCAAGAACAAATTACTCCCTCATAATGACATCCAATGTGATGCCAGTATCAAAATTGGCTATTGCATACAAACACGTTTTAATTGTAATTTCAACCTATAAATGAGATGGGTCTGCATAATCTTCACTCTTTTGTCTTGTGATACACACAGAGATTCTAGAGTCACCTCATCAGTAACTTTCTGAAAGCACCAACAACATTTTCTGAAACCTGTAACAGATATAATATCTAAAGCACAAGTGCTGCAAACTTTTGACCTAATTAGCTTCACCAACATGCGAGAGAAAATTTTTAGTTTCATTAGCTTGATTAGCATAACTTGGATTAGATTATCTTTCACTTTCAGAGATCTCGCAGCAGACTCTAAAATACCAGGTTCAAAAAGAGAGATATATAGAGAGCTGAAGCATTATTGTTTGCCAAGCATAGAGACAATGATGAGTAGCTCATTTTCCAAATACATGCCACAAAAATGGCGAAATAAATAGGAAAACCTTATTCTGCTTTTCTAATCAAAGGCTATAAAAACAAGCAATAGATTAGTAAGTTTGAACAAACAAAATTGATTGCAAAAGTCTTCGAAAAATAAGATTGCAGGTACAGAAATCCACTTTTTCCTTCTATTATTTATGAGAAATTCCTAATTAGAAGTCAAAATAAACATATTAAAAGATGAGAGGTACCTGATTTGCGGGGCAACGATAGAATTGTTGGCCAATATTGTTCCCTGTTTTGGCAGTCAAAATCAAGCAAGATCCAGCTCCACAGGGACAAGGAAGATCTGGAAACCCAAAATTAGATGCAATATTTCGATTCCCAACAAAAGTGTTATGGTTATTCAATCCAGAAGCATTATCGCACCACTCGAAGAAGCCACAGCCACCATTTTCCTGTACGAAAAGGGGAAAATAAATTTTTTCGCCATTACAAAACAAATTCGGACTGAACACATATTTCGATATTTACGAACCTGTCTAACAGGACATTTGTAGAACTTACGGCCATGATTCCTCTCAGTATTAGCAGTGAAAATAACACAAGCACCCAAACCGCAAGGGCAGCTCTTATGAGGAACCAACGGCTCGGATGCGTCGGTAGAATCGACAATAGAACCACCAACAGCGTTTGATCGGTTAGAATAATCAGGAGCAAGAGGCTTGACTCTAGATCGGGTTGAGCTAGTGTTTTGTTGTTGCCAGAAAGGACTCTTGGTTCCTCTAAGAGCGGTAATGTAAGCCCCTTCTTCAACTGCAACAACAACCTCCTCCTGCTTCTTCTTCTTCTTCTCAATAGCGTCGTAAAGAGGATTGGTTGGGCGACACCGTTTGTTGGCAAGGGCGCGGGCTTCCGCTTCAGCCACTCTAGAGATAAAGTCATCGTCGTCCTCTTCAATTTCTATCATTGATTCAATTTTCATCCCTCGCTCGCTCTCATCACCTTTCCCTCTTTTTTTTGTTGCTTTTATCCCGCCAATTTCTATTGTAATTCTTTTTAATTATTGCTTCTTCTTTTCTTTTTTGTTGGAAATGCTTGTGAATGGATGGTTTCTATTCCTGTGGTTGGTTTTGGGATTTTTTTGAGTTTCAAATTTGCATTAAGCAATGGACTTTGTTATTTTCTATTCTAAATAATACAAGCTTATTATTATCTTTTGTTTTAAATATCTTATATTATTATCTTCATTTTAATCTATTTATGAAAACTTTTTTTATGTCATTCCAATATAATTCATAATAATAATAATAATATTCTAAGAACTGAACTGATCAATGAGGTACAGGTAAAGTTTTACTGAATCCAATAATTCAGCTAGATTCAATATGGTTCAACTGAAATTTTTATTGCATTATAATATTTTTATAAATAAGAATATATAATTTACAAATACTAAATAATTTTTTAAGACATAATACAATGATGAAATAGAGTAAATCTTTTTGGATAACTCTATAAGAATAAATTTATGTATTTGATTATTAAAATTTAATCCTACCAACTTTAATAAATAATTTGATTCCATAACAACATAAGAAATATATACCATGATAATAAACATAAAATATAATCTATACTATATATAAAAATATGAATAAGAAGAAATAATAAGATTACCATTTTAGAAATCTTAAAATATCCTTTTAGGTAATTAATAATAATTTGAGTTAATTAAATAAATTGAATTTTTAATAATTAATAAATTATGATATTGAATATCTAGAACTGCCTAGTTTGATTTTTAATTTCTTTATTTTTTTTTCATTTTTTACATTATAGATATAAATATACTATTTATTTATTTATTTTTAAAAATTTTCTTTAATTTTCTATGTTTATCCATATAATTATCTATCAAAACATGTTATTTGAGTTATTTAAGTTGCACTTCCACTAAAATGTAGCCTAATTATTTAAATTTTTAAATTAAAATAGAAATTATAATTTATAAATAACAATATATGTTTAACGGTTGTTTTTATCTCCTTTATAGTAATTCACGTTTATTTTATTTCCTTTTTATTTTGATAGATAAATTGTAATTTTCAGATTTTGAATTGTAAATCACCGTCACAACACAAAGGAAAAATTAAATTTTTTTTGCGTAACTCTTCCAGCCTAGAAATATTTTTTGCTCATTTTTAATTAGATATAAAGAGAACAACTATATAACTTCAATGTGCGGAATTTATCTGTATATAGTAATTATTTTTATTTGTTATATATTATTCAAAATTAATAATATATATCATTAAATATGATCAATTTTTATGAATTATTTTGTTATTTTTTTTTTAAAATAATATTTATTTAATAATTAATTAAAAAGCAAAAGAAAATTAAAAAGAGATTTCTGAAACAATTCAAAGTATATAATAAATATGTAATAAACTAATTAATAATAATTAATAAAAATATTCATATTTCCTGTTAAATATTCATATTTTATGTTCAATTTTATTTATTTTATATGTAATTTTAAAAATATACCCTCATTAAAAATAAAATATAAATATGTTTATAATGTATCAAATAATTTATTTTAATCACTTTCCATTCTTAATTTCAATATAAAAGTTGCAAATCAAAATCATTATAAAATATAGCAACAACATAATTCAATAATAATGATTATTTAAATAATATATAAATATCGCGTTGAAATTTTGGTCACAGGAGTTTACGAAATGGACGTGTTGAACTAGCAAGTAGATCCCGTTGAGGCTGACATCCTCCAATTTGCACATCTTTTATAATATATCTTTCATAAATAGGTCAAAATTTAACAATTTTCTAATGTTCGCATTTTATAATCGCAAAATTTAAATAATAAAACTAAATTAAGTAAATTAACCCAATTTAATATGTAAAAGAACTAAAACAAAGCTAAAATAATGATACAAATAAGGTCAAATCAATTCCCCCACACTTAAATACCTGATTGTCTCAAGCAAAAAAAAAAGAAAAAAGCTAAGAACAAAATCTTTATTTGACTTTCAAGGAATTCAGTATGCATGCAAATTCAATATATAACTCATTAAACTAACTCAATATATGTTCATGAATTTTTATAGAGATACAATTTTTCATTATTTGATTTATGAACATTATTGGTTCCTAAAAAGATTTCAAAGATTATAAATTCCTTAAGGGAAGAGTTTGAGATAAAAGATATTGGAAATATGAAGTTTTGTCTCGGTCTAAAGATCAATCATTTCATAAATGAAATTTTATTTATGAATCCACATATTCAAATGATTTTATGTGAATAATAGTAGGGTTACTTAATGAGAAGATGACCATTTTTTATTTTGAAAAAAATTATGAAGAACTCTTGGTCCTAAAGTACAATATCTTAGTGCAATAAAGTCGCTAATGTATCTTGCTATTTATACTTGACTTGATTTTTATAAATTTTTATCAAGATATAGTTCTTCTTAGATTTAAAGAAATTAACTGGATTTAAACATATATTTTGACATCTCCATGTCATGATATAAGAGTTATACTATAACATGTCAAAATCAATTTTGATTGGCTATGAAAATGCAAGTTACTTGTGTAATCCACATTATGTTCGATCATAATCAAGTAATTCATTTACATATAGAGGTACAATTATTTTATGAAATGCAAAAAACGAAGTGTTGTTATTACATATATATCGCTTCTCATCAATAATAAACACAGTCTTATATACTCTCATATGTTGCTCTCTATTGCTTCTCTTTGTTCTCTTTAATTTTATATTATTTTATAATATCTTTTCTTCTCTTTAATATTATATTATTTTATAATATCTTTTTCTTCTTCCTAATTTTTTTTCCTTTCAACATGAAACAAAATTATCTCTCGCTCTTGCAATAATTTATTTTCCATGCTTCCATTCTTAATCACTAGGGCTAGCTACCGTATCATTTGGTTTCCCATTCCAAGGCTTGTCAACTTTTGCAATATCCAGTTTCTGAAAAAAAAAAAAAACCTTTTGCAATATATATAATTCTTTTTAATTGTTTTCCCGTGAAAATAATATATCTATGCAGATTTATATATAAAAAATCCCACAAAGTTAAATTTTAGTTGGCAAATTATAAAAAATAAACATTATATAGTTTTATTTATGTAAATGAATCATAATGTGAGAATTAAACGCATCACTTGAATTACTTACTATTGCAATTGGTTAAAAATAAAAAAGAAATCCAAATTAAGAATTGAATTATTTTTTCTGGAGACAGACGTTTGCTATACCTGATCTCTTAGTTCCTTTTCACTATCGTGGTTTGACATCACAAACTGAACAGTCCGGTTATAAACCTTTCATATGAAATATTTCAATTTGAATAGAAAATTTTAATATTAACATAACATATTATATATTAATATGAATATGCCATTCATGTCATGTTTCATCTTATTTGTGAAGCAACCTAGGCCATGTTTAACTATAAAGAGAAAGCAAAACGTGAGCACAGGTTACGGTTGATTTGTACAGACTGGTGCAACCTCATATTAGGCAAGATGAACTTGATTTTTTAGGGATTTGATCAATAGAGTTTTAGAAAAAAGAGAAAGAGGTGGTTGGGAAGCATTAAATAGCTCGAGCATCCATATGGAATGATAGGCTGTGAATTCAAATTTCCTACAGTGCAAATTTCTCTTGGATATAAATAAGGATTAATCAGATTTGGAGACCGTTAAACGGATATAGCCCTGGAGTACATGTACGTCATTTGAAGATATAGGACCGTAAATTTTTATAAATTGAGGCACTCAATTGTTACCATTTTTTATTAAAACACAAAAATAGAAAAAAAAAGAGTGAAACTGCACACACTATAAATATAATTATTTCGAAAATTAAATATGTTGCTAGATTATTTGTATGCAAATGGTAATAATTGTATTTAATATAAAATAAAAATAATTAATTGCTATAAATTTTCTTATATACCGAAATAATAAAAAAATAAATTGGCTTTTATTAGAACAAACTTATATAATTTTAATTCATTTAACCAACTATTTTATTAATCAGTCTATCCTTCTGTGCCACTGCCTCAACGTAATGATGTATTATTACAAAACTGATGTGACCTACACTAAAATAAGGTAATATTGCAAATAATAATAATAATAATAATAATCCATCATTAACACGCCAAAGGTGAATGAGCATCAGAAGTCCATTAATTATTAAAATTTTTTTTTATTAAATATTTAGAAACCCAATCATTGATCTAAAATTTAGTCCAAAGACTGGAAAATGATTTGAAAGAAGGAAAAATAGAAACCTTTATGGGACGGAGATCACCCATCGTCTTCCACTCTTCTTCTCAATTGCTGAATCTATATAGGATCTTTCTGTCTCTCATCAGTCTCTGTGTTGCGATTTAGAATTGGGGGTAACAAAAACCTAACAAAAGTTGATTTTACTTTTGCACAATTGCAATGGCATTTGCTAATTATTTACATATAATAAGGTGATCGATTCAAACAAATCTAATTTAATTATACAGTTTATAATTTAAATAATTTAAATTTTTTTTAAAAAATTAATATTTTAGTTAGATTAGATTAAATCAGATTTCAAAAATTCTTACAATATTATACACTAATATTAAATTGAAAAATTAATTAAATTAACCGAATAAAATAAAAAATAGGTAAATGCATTAAAAAGAATAGAATGCAGAAAAAAGAAATAAGAAGGCCTTGAACTCGTAAAACCCAATTTGGAACATTCACGTGTTAACTCGTACAACCATTGCACCACAACGCTTCTGCAAAAGCTTCCCCTCTCCCTCGCCCGATCGAGATTAAATAAACTGATGCGGTTTTGAAGCTCTTCTCTGCTCTTAATCCTCTCCTTGATTCGCATCAGTAAGGTAATTACCTAGTCCAGTCCAATCATGCATTGCGTATTCCTTTCTTTCATGTGACGACAATATCTTTTATTATTAATTTGTTATTTCTGTAAGGGAATGGCCATACCATTTTCGGCCTTTTCGCTTTTGTTGTTCTTTCACATTTTGTCGCGTAGAAGTTCCACTTTTGGTATGTAAAATATATATATTTTTTTGGTGTCTTATTGTGCACAAAGATATGTTATTTTATGAAAAAGGTGCACTGCGATTGATTCTCACACTCTTTTCTTTATTTGGGTTTCTCAAATCAACAGATTGCAGGAATGGCACTACCAATGTGCCCAAGAACAAAGCATTGCTCGCAATGGGCTATGATTTACATCAGTTATTGTCTTTGCAACTTCAAAGATGGCCTTTCATTGACATTGGGTCTCATAAGTGTTATAAGTTGGGGTGTTGCTGAGATTCCTCAGATTGTCACCAATTACAAGCAAAAATCTGCGCATGGCCTCTCTATTGCTTTCTTGATCACTTGGATTATTGGGTGAGCTCAATCTATTTACCCTTGCCTTTTCTAATTGTCGCAATAACTTTTTCGCACCAATGATTAAGATTTTCAATCCTTGAACGAATAATTTTTATATATCATTTAAATCTTAGTAGAAAGCTGCTTGGTGTTGCTTTTCAATTGCCCTTCGAAAGTGCACCCTCTTAAGAGCTTTTGCGGAAAATCATTGTTTTAGAGATGTTTTCAAAACTTTTTACTGCCCAGTGTAACAGAAAATGCCTTGTTGTTTTTTCTCAATACTAGATGCTGTAATAATGTAAAACAAACACACTTAATGGTTTGCATTAAACTTGATAATTGTCTTCTCAGCTATCGTTTGAAGCCTTTGATATATTTAGAATGTTGAAAACTAGTCATGGTTGGGCTATACAATCTGATATATTGATTAAAGATGTAATGAATCAATTTAAAAGATCTCTTACTGCTCCAACTTCAACTAGTTGATTACGGCTTCAACATCCAAAGCTTCATTTGTTTGATAGATATATTTCCCAAGTTTTGCCAAGCATACAGAACGAAAAAAAAGAAAAAGAAAAAAATAATTAACTACAAAATTTCTTTTCTTAAGGAGATCTTGAAGGACATGAGATGTCAATTTTTAACGTTCATAATTTTTTGAGACTACTGTCAATTGTTGCTTTCTTAGATGTTCATGATCACCACAATTACCACTTTTACGTAATCTTTTCTCCTCTTCAGCCAAGTTTTTCTAGGTCAATCTTGTGCTGTTCTTCACTAAAAGCAAATTTTTTTGTCACTTTAACATTTACTCAATTGATTTTCAATTGACCATAAAAAATCATTTTTTGCAAAAAGCATTTTCCATGAATAATTTTTTCTCATAAAAAAACGGAACTTTGATTCTTTTCTTAACTCATATTTCAAACATGCTTTTTGATCTTGGAGGTATGTCATATATTTTTAATTCATATTTGAAATATAATAACTGAATTGTTCTACAATAAATTGTCATTGGCACAAATTCGCATTTTAATTTAGGGTCATTATCTTGATAACTCCTTTATCTAATATCTATACTTTAAGTAATCTCAATCTATGTTTTGGAAGCAAATCCACCTAATTACTCTAATCAACTCGACTGGCTTTAATTGTAAACCAGTTGGAGCCAAGTTAGGGCTACACCAATAAAAGATAGCGGGCCACTAAGTTTTTCCTCGCTACTTTTTATGTTACCTTAGATTTTCTCCTCCCTTTCTTAGCTCCTAAAAGACCACTAAGTTATTCAATGGCAAACTTTGGAGTTAATCTTATTACACACTATAGACACTTCTTTGGAGATGCTAAGTAAATAGTATTCAATTGCTTTAGGATATTTCCTCTTATTACATCTACTCATTGTTTTCTAGTACTTCAACATCTGAGTTTAATATTTTCTTATGATTATTTCATTTTGGTAATTGGAAATTTTTAAAGGAAAGAGTATTTTACGAGGATTTTTTTGTGAATTCCTTGTTAACTTGTTTTCCTTTTCTTTTTCAGTGATCTTTTCAATCTCTTCGGCTGTTTACTGGAACCAGCTACTGTAAGCGTTCCTGATATCTAAATTTCATTGTAATACATCTTGTATTCCCTTTTCCTTGTCGGAACTTTAACAACATATTACATTTCCATACTACAATTGATTTAATATAAAACATAGAAAGCATAGTCAACATTTAACAATTGAATTTGCAAACAAATTAAGGGAAATCTATAATCTCCAAGATATCATCATAGTCATGATATAGCCACCTGTTACATAACTTAAGTTCATAGTATGAATTTACTTTTATGAAGAAAATAAGAAGTTAGAGTTTGCTTTTCATAAATGTTATAATGCCACTTGTTAAAGGAATTATTATTTTCTTTTTCTATTTAACTTGGCTTTTTGTTTGAAGAATGTAAAAGGGAAGAAAAAAATCTAATGAAACAACTATTGGGTCCTCCAAGTGAAGTCGTTCACTATACAACCATTGTTCAAGTCAATTTGGTTACATTAAGGACTAATTTAGTAGGAAGATTGCTAATTTCACAGGAAATTTAAATGTGCCCCTTAAATTAGTCCTTTGTGTGAGCAAATCAAATTGTATGGAGGTCTGATAGCGAACATCTTAATTCATAGGTCTCAACAGCAATATTGCATAAAATTTAGTAGTGAATATATAGGTTATTCAATTTGTTTCAAACTTTAACAAAGGACACGTAATTTTTTTTTCTCTTTTGCTAGGGATGTTTTAACCAGTAGAATTGTTATAAATCAACTGAGATTTTCTTCCTGCTTTTGCAGCTCCCGACTCAATTCTACATGGCATTGGTAAGAAAGCCTGTGAAAGCCTAGTGATTTCCAATAGAAAAAATATATATATATATATATATTTATATTTTCTTTTTTTGTGAGTACCTGAATAATTCATTTATACTACTTTGTTGTTGTTTTGTTAATACAGTTGTATACATTTATCACCACGATTCTTTCTGCACAAACCATATATTATGGTCACATCTACCATCGAAAGAAATGCAATAGCTGGCACCAAGAGGCAAGCATTAATATATTGATTTCTTTATTTATTATATTTCTGCAGTAGGATTTGATTATGCTGAATTTATGAGCTTGTATTTATGTGAAAAATCAAATCTGTGGACAGAAAATACACTGTTATATTTCGGAGATAGATTTTGGATGCCAAATGTTGTAAGGCACTGTTATATAGTGAGGAGATGCTAAGCCTCAAGTGTAAAGCCATCAAAGAATGAAATTTTTAGAGCTTCTCTTTTTGTTTTGAATTTTTGTCCAAAATTACAAATATTAGTATTATCTAATACTGTGATGTATCCAGTGGATTCTAAAGAAATAATTTTGTAGGACAGGCTTAGTCAATATGATAAGCTATGTGGTGAGCTAGTGTCTGATACTTGGGTTTCAAGGGAATTCTTTTACGATTGAATTCTGGTACAAAATTCAATTGGGTTGGGAGCTTTGGTTTGATGTCAAACATATAAGAAGAGTTGAGAGAGAAAAAGATTGTGTGCATCTTCAAGAGAGAGAGAGAGAGTGCTGGAAAAGAAGAAATCACGTATAGAGGAAAGCTTGTCTTAAATTATCATGCATTCCTAATGAACTGATATATGCTTGATAAGAAATCTAGAAAGATGAATATGTTATATGGGTATCTACAGATACTATGAGTAAAATTCTAATTAATGTTAAAATTCTTAAATAGATATGTTTCTTAACTTGAAAACCCCTAAGTGCAAATCAGGGAATTTAACTGACAAAACAAGAAATTAACAATAAATCAAAATAATTCATAAAGTTCTATTTCCTTAAATGCATTATTCTCCCTTGAATGGAGAAAATTCTAACTCATTGTTTTAAATGTTGAAGTAGTGACTGTTCTCAGATTGCATACCATGGTCAAAGATTGAGATTTGTTTTTCTTTATTTTTTCTTGTTTGGAGATTTCTGGTGGTACAATTATCTTTCTTGTTGTTGATGTTGCATTGTTTCGGATTTATTTTGGAATGCTAATTGTAAGGAGACAATAAATATTAGATGTGCCTCTAAGGAAAGGGATATGATGTAGCTCTCAGTCTGTAAAGGCTGGAGGTCATTATTGTACTGCTCAACCCAGTCCATTTGGCCTTTAAATTTCACCTTTATATATGTATATTTGACTTGTTTTGTTGAATTTCTTGCATGTTGTATAAATCTTTTTCCTTCACTAAGTCGTCCATATTAACCTATGGAGAACTACTATGTTATTATCATTATTTTCCTTCATCAAGATATTGAAAACTTTCATGTTCGATTATTTAGGATGATTTAGTTTTAAAAAATTTCAAACATTTTAAGCCATCTCCTAAAATTCACAAAAAATATTATTTTTAAAGGAGGAAATTATTACATGGAGGATAAGGCATCCTCCTAACCCGACAACACATATAAATATTGCAAAGAAGAGAAAGTAAAAATGACCATGCCTTCCAACAAACTCAAACGTGCTTTGACATATTTTTCATAGGCTCTGTTGTTCTCACTCTTACTATGGTCCTATGCATCTGTATTGGATAAGTAACATATGTTTAGCACTGACATGGATTCTTGGATATAAATATCTACCTCCAGATATTTGGAAAATAAATTGTGAAAAATAGTTGAATGTGCTTTTGTTGGATATGAATATGTATTTGATGCCTACTATGAATCTGAGGAACATGGACTAAAGTTATATGAATGTTTTGCGAATTCTTCATGAAAATTATCAGGATAAAATCTTTCAAATCCAAAGTTAGAAGTTTTTGTTTTACCATTTCTTCACTGTTACCCTGGCAGCATAATAGCATCTCAGTTTGAAAAGGATTAATTGAAGCTGTTGCCTTAGGCTGATTGGAGACATCTTAGTGCATGAAGTTCCCCAATTTTGAGCTATAGGAAGCCTTTACCTTACAATTGTTTCCCTTATTTCATGATCCAGCAACCTTATTGTTGTTGTAAGGCTCATCCTTCTGCCTTAGTTTGATGCATATACCTAAATGAAATTTATCCATGTATTGTTATGTCCTGTATGTCTATGATTGTAGAAAGGACCTTCAAGTATACTTCACCAGATTAAAAAAAATCTTATTCTTCTTCGGATTGTTGAACAACTAGAATACCAAATGAAGTGTGTCAGATTTCTTTTGGCACAAGGAAGTGTAGCATTCCTGTACTTAGTAGTGCTGTTTGAAGTTAACCACTAGATTTTTTTTTCCTGCTAGCAGCTCATGAGTCACTGCAATATCTAATTGTATTGCGATATGCTGCTCTTAAGGTTCTTGTTTTATTCATCATAATTTTATGTTTATTCTTGAAATCTCAATGCAGGCTCCCAACCTTAATCAGACTGAAGAGATAGTAAAACTTGGACAAGGAATCAACTATGCTGATTTGGGACAAGCCTGTGTTGACAATTGGAGAAATGGATCAAGAACTTATGACAAAGCTAATGTTGCTAGTTCACCTATTCCTTTGCCAGCAATTCCTCATGATAATTCCCCTGGAAGGGAACTATACTATGTGTAAATTTCTGCTCTTGAATATATTAATATGATCTGAGTTTATGAACTTGAACTTTGATCTGTTGACAAATAGCATAAACCAAGCAAACATGGGTAAATAATCAATATCAATAACTATGTTATAATATTAGAAGTAATATTGTTTTGGGTTTTGGATATCTGTTAATACATTGTTTCTATAAAATCTTGTTCAAAATCAATATAATATCAATTGCTCTGTTATGATATTGACATTAAAATTTATATTTCCAGAACATGGTTCATATTAAGAATGTTCTTTCTTAGTTCAATATATAAATATATATATATATATTTTGTGGAAGTTTCAGGTCAGCAAGATCTCTTTCAAGAAGTCATACTCAGACAGTTGGATCCTTTTTGGCACAAAGAATGAGCCCTACATCATATCCTATTAGGAATTCAATTGAAGAGCCCCTGCTTGATGCAGATGGTTCCACACGTTCAGCACCAGACTTGAAGCCCAAGACTATGTTATGTGTGGTCAGCCTAGTATATTCATCATACAATTATAACATTACGTTTTAGTTACAATTGTATGCTTTATATGCAGTGCATAATCCTTTGAACTTTCTTATGTCAGGTCTTTGTTGTGGCATTCCTTGGAATACTTGGTCTTCATGAATCATTCAACAACAGGCCGGCGGCAGTATATGGATACAAAAATCAAGGATTTGTGTTGCAAGTTGGACGGAAACTTTTGCAGGTAGCTCAAGTTGAAACTTCAGTTTCCTGTATGGATTAAATTGCATATCAATGTTGAAAAGGCTATTCTCCATTATTTACTGATCTGCGGCTTTGTTCTTTTAACAAAGAAATGTTAAATATACCCAATACTGAACCGGGGAACTAATATGTAAAAACACAGTATTATTGTCATTCAATAGCTTAATTCCATAGAAAAATCTGAAATAACTTCTTAAAGATTTTTATTAGAAGAAAACATAAATAGTAAAAATGACAATGAGACTGATAGTAATTCTGAATTTTCCTTTCCCTGCACTGCATCATCTTTAGTTGTAGAAATTTTTGAAATGTTGAAGTATTTTTTTATTACAGTCTCCTCTTTGCTTGAGAAAGAAATGGTATCAGAATTTCCATCTTTCAATATGTTTTTACTGTAATGTTTGAAATGAATACTGGCATGCAGGTAAACTTCACACTTATTCCTGACTTCGACTTAATACATACTATCACAATCAATCTTGCTTCTTTGCCATTTTCCATTGTCTTTGGCACTCGCTCAGTGCTCCTTATAACATCTTTGACTAGAATTGACTGTCTTCATAGTCTACAATGTCTTTATTTCAATATTGAAACTTATTGTTCTCTTCCATGTTATTTATAAATGTATTTTTCAGGTTTTTCCTGGTCTAGATTTCTTGTTCTCTTTGTTGGGAATTTTTTCTCGTTGGAAGGAACTTCTTCAGAAATTCTCTTTATGTCTGCATGAGGAATTACTTATTCAATTTGTTTTCACCAATAATAATTAAGTGTTGATAACATTCCTTTTTACTGAAGAAAGTGTATGCATCAAGCAAAGTTTTCCAACTAAAAAGTTTCTTCTAATACTTGCATTTTGTTCCTCTAGCAGCAACAGGTAGTTTGGATTTTCTATAAATATATGTTTTGATTTTAATTTGTGAATATGATAATGATATAGCACATCTCAAATGAAAGACAGCATGGTGCTTAAGAAGTGATTTGATGCTCAAATTTGAATGCAAACAACAATGCAGTTGAGTGACAGTACAAAATCATGCTTGAACCTACTGTAGTACCAAGTTGATTTTGATACGAGCAATGTAGATAAACAAACAGAATCAATATGTGGAAATTAAATATTTGTCAGTCAGTGGCCTAATGCCATGGAAACACTGGGTTGCTTTTCACCTGCATTAAAATTTATTAATAAGGGAAACAAACTCTGGTAGGATTTTTCTTGATGATAAGTCTCCTAGTTAGCAAAATTTACTGAAAAGTGAATTATAAAAATTAATTGTTCAATAGAAATAATTCTTAAAATTTCCTTTCCTTTGCTCACTAATCTTTTGGATTAGTAGTTTGTCATTTGGAAGACTCAACTTTTTAAACTTTTTGCTGGTGAGTAATGGGTATAGGATATATGTCAAGTTGTTTAAATCATGGATGAGGATATGAGATGGTTTTTGTGAATCGACAGTAAAACCATGTTTTAATTAATTAACAGAGAATCTCTTCTCTTTTAAATTTGTTAATTATTTGAAGGAGCAATACTACTATGAAATTGAGCACAAATCACGAATTGTCTATGGGATTTCAGGTAAATGGTGGCATGTTACATGAAACTGATATTGTAATTGGATCTATCCTTGGTTGGGCAATGGCAGCTATTTACATGGGCGGACGGCTTCCTCAAATTTTCCTTAATGTGAGATTAATTTTCGTATAAAATCTTTGTTTCTAGTAGGGCAAATTTCACCCAGATTCCATAGTCATTGAAGTCACTATAGTTTCAGTATCTCAAAAATCATTAAACCTTTTTTTGTTTTTTTGACAATAGAACCACGAGGACCAAAATCCTGTCAAATTCATATTGAATTTGGAAGTATGACATGACAATCATACTGAACTTTTTAAATTTATTTTATTTGTATCTAATGGAACACCTATTACATTTTTCTCTCTCTTTTCAGCTAAAATATTACAACAACAACAACAACAACCAAGCCTTAGTCCTAAATTAATTGGGCTTGGCTGTCTGAATCCTTTGTTTTTCTCTCTCCAATTTTTCAGCTAAAAGATTGAGAAAAAAAATTCACTATTTCTCCTTCCCGTTCTCTTTGCACTATTTCCCATCCAAGTTATTGTTATTATTATCTGTTTCTTGTTTTTTACCTGCATAGATGAGAGAAAAGGTTGAAAAGCAGCAGAGAGATGAAAATATGGGGTGACCGCTAAATATAAAAACCCTATAGGAAAATTTGAAATATGGTCAGCATGTAAAAGTTCAGAGGCCTTATCATTGCTGAAGTCAAGTTTAGATTAATACTGTGACTAGCTAAATTTGTATTTCTTAGCTAACAATTGTAATACGTTAGATGTCCACAACAGTGTCTTAACTTTCGATTCTTTACTGCTTTTTGCAGGTCAAGAGAGGCAATGTTGAGGTAAGCATGTTGAACTTGATAACTGTAATATTCTTAGGTTACTTTGCTAACTGCACATCTACCTTGCATTATGTCTTCGGGATGAGGATGCTGGAGTCAGGCAGCATGTTAACTTACACAAATTTTTTCTTCTATGATTATCAGGGCCTCAATCCATTGATGTTCGTCTTTGCTTTGGTTGGAAATATAACATATGTTTTAAGGTGTATACGGTTTTCATCATCATCACCACCAATGTCATTGTGTTTATATTCTACATTTTCTACATATAGTTAAAATATCAATTCTGTATTATATCTCTGAAATCATTTTATTTACCCTTGTTGATTGCTTTTGGATAGCATACTGGTCAGCAGTTTGAAATGGTCAAAAATCAAACCAAATCTACCTTGGTTGGTGGATGCAGCAGGTTGCGTGCTGCTTGATACCTTTGTATCCTTGCAAATTATAATTTTGTGGTCGGCTTATTGAATGAATGACCAGAATTTACGGTGGAGATAGATGACTTTTTCAATACCACTTCATTCATACTTCTGCTTATCACAAAAAATACTATAAGCACATAGCAATTGTCTTCATTGTTCTTTCTACAGAACCTTAATGTCTTGACCAGATACTAATTCAATTCATCTACTTCTGCTATTGGATTCCCCAATCAAGGGCGAGGAACAAAATATCACAGCTTTGTTAGTGACAGCACAACATGCTAACTGAGGTATATCTTTCTGTGTGTGCATGACTTAGGTGTTCCATAAATGCATGTGAATGTATAGTTGTATGACCCTGGCATTTTGTTGTTCAGGTTGCTTTGTATGATTGTTAGCAGGCTTCATAAGAGCTTTTCATCTTCTCGTATCAGGCTATATCTTTTGTAGGAAATGATATATTTTGCATCTTAAAAATAGCAGTTACATGTAATAGAAAAGCATAGACGAATCCCCACAAATTTGCAGTTGTACCAAACCATATAATCTGTTAATATATATATGTAAGATTTTTGTTGTTATCATTTGTGATTGCAATGATCAGTCTCTTTTGTGTAGTTCCGATTTATATGGTTAGTGGAGTCAAGGGGAAACAAAGTTTGCAGATTTTCTAGCAAGTTTTTCTACACTTGTAAGATGCAAGCCTTCAAATCCACCGGATGGGCGTTCTTGAAACAACAGCAGTTCTAATAATGCTTTCAATTGTTTAGCTGCACTTCTCCAAATCTCCGAGATACTATTCTCCTTCTCTGCACTTCTCCAGTTTTTTGAGTAGCCAGCAAGCTTTTGTTGATTTTTGTAGAGAACTCATCAATTTTGTACTTTGTAGCTTTTTCTCTTTCTTCAACTTAGTATATACATATACACGCATTAGCCTGTGCCCCGCGTTGCACGACGTATGCAATTTTTTTCTATTTTTTATTGTTTGTATGGGATATTTTGGAAGAAATACTGTCAAGCATATTTGTGTTGCTTTCATATAGAAATTTCATTGTGTATGGATATTCAGGCATAGATATCTATATGGTACGTACATATACATCAACCTGAAAAACAGTAAATAATTATATATATATACCATAGGAAGTAAAGTGATATATATATATATATATATATATATATATATATAGATATAATACACACGTCACAAGCACATGAACATTAAACAATTTAAGCATCAGACCAATATATATCCATTTCTCCCACACTGTCAGGATCAGAGATGCCTAACGCTTTCCAAACTGCTGGTGAAGCATCAACAATATTGTTAGGACAAGGAGGTTGAAAATCATGTTCAGAATCACACCCCATGGTAGAATCACACTCATCAACTACTTTGGCCTTAACATTTTTTCCATTGCCATATATAGTAATATAATTCAAACACCTCTTTCTATTGGCAAACCATCCTGTAGAAAGAGCAACCACCAGCTCATCATCTGGATGGTAGTGATTATCACATTCAGATGGACCACCGCCATCACCGCGAGCTGCAAAACTGTTCAAGGTCAGTGTTGCTTTTGTATGACCCGATATTGGTGGTGAACATTTATAGGTTGTGTAAAGTTTTCCGTTTACACAGCAATCAGAGTCATGTTCTTGGTTGCATTGTCCTGGAGGAGGCTTTCTACCCCTAATTTTGCCACTGGGATTGCAGGTTTGGGATTCTGCACCATTTAACACAAGAAAGAGAAAGCAAATGACAAAGAGAAAGGAAACTTGCTTCTTCATTTTTTTTTTAATTTTTTGTTTTGTATTTGTTTTTGTGATGATTTGGATGAAGTGATGAAGGAATTTATATATAGAGGATGAGCTGCTTAAAATAATATTTGTTTAGGAATAAGTACAGACAAATTTGTGATCTCTTCAAATTCAATAATCTTGACATTTATGCAGAGTTGATGTTAACAGAGCATGAAAAGACCATTATCAAAACTCTATATATACAAATTTGTAATTACTCGGGAAAGCTATAGCTAGAGCCATCGGTTGAGGACAAAACAGAGTTAAAACTTGAATGGTGTTACTAATTAAATTGCATAAATAAATTTAATTAAATAAGCGAAAATTAATGCAAAATACCATTTTGTGTGAAAAAAATATGGAAGCTCAAGAATTGTTAATATAATAAAAAAACTTGTGAAATTAGCATAGAAAACCATCTTATTTCATTAAAATAAATTAAAAAAGTTCGTTCTAAAAATTTCTAATTAAGATTGGCCAAATTCATTAAATCCAGCTAAATCTGGAGCTAGCCTTAGAAGAAAACTAACTTAGCTCAACTTGGTCCATCTCATAAGAAATTCATTTTTCTTTTTTGAACTTTATTCTATATGTTTTTTTTTTTTTATATACTTGCACAAGGTATTCAGGCCCGTGTCCGTTTAACGGTTCACAAACTTAACTAATCCCCGCTCGCTTTTGGAGACAAAGGGACTGGTCCAAGAGAATTTGCATTGCGAAAAATTAAACTCATAACTTAAATCATGTTAATCAACCTCGTAATTACTCTTTGCCACTAAGTTACCTTATTCGGATTAACTTTATTCTACATATATATATATATATTGGAATTGAGATTTCGAAACTCACAATATTAGGCAACGGTTTGTATGGTATTTTTCCATAACTCTGATGCCTAATTTGTTTTACTTGGAAAATTCAAGAAGCAAAAGAAGGTTTTTTTTCCCCAAGTCACAACATAGAGAGAACAAACATACATGGAACCATTGAATGATTTATTACTTGATGAAACAGGTGTTTGAATTGAATTTTCATACATGTTAATGGAAAGAGTGTGAAGGTTAGAGTCTAGACGAGTGTTATTCTACCATGGATATGATTCTGCAATAATGTTGTTGATGCTCAGCCAGAATTGAATTGGATCTAATGTGTTTCAACCATTAAATCAAACTATTTTGGATAATTTTTAATTATAAATTGACGGAGCTCACTGTAAAAAGATATGTTAATTAGAAACGATGTAGAATGATAATGGATGTAAATATTGGATTCATTGAGCCTATATTTTATAATTTCTATGCCTTTCAAACAGAAAAAAATCTATGCTGAAAGGGTTGGGATTGGAAATTATAGAAAATGAAAAAAAAAATATTTCATCATGTTTACAGTGAGAGTTCAGAGAAGAGCAAAGAAAATTAACCGGTAATTTTAATTTAAAAATTTTTAAATAGTAAAAAAGAATCCACGTATATATACATGAAAGTTGAAACAAAGAAAAATTTAAATGCACTTCAATCAGTTCAATATTTCAGTTTTCTTTTTTCAACAAATTTTCACATTTTTCCTAATTTTTCTTACATTTGATTAGATCTCATAATTTTTCTAATTAATTATTTATTTATTAAAAATAATTAATACTCATCTATTATGCATTAACTCTCACAATCCTACCCAACTACTCGTTTCTGCTTCGTTCTCTCTTCAATCTCAAATTCCAGATTCCGCTTTGTTCTCTTGTTCTTCCTTTCCTACTGTTATTACTTAGCATCGATTGCTCAAGTGGAATATTCTTCCTTTTCTATTGCTATTGCTTAGCATCGATGGCTGAATGGATTCAAGTAGGGTGTTGTTTTACTTAAAGGTTATTCAATTTCTTCTTTTTCTTTTTCTTATTAATCAACTGTATTTTGTGGCTATCTGAGTTTCATAATTTTTTAACTAATTGATGATTTTATTTTGTGGTTATTCAAGTTCTCTTGTTATGGTAATGTTTTCACTATTAACTCACATGGTATTACTATGGAGGCGGATGCGGATACATCTGACGAGGAGAGAAAATAAGGATGGAAAATAGCAAGAGACTTGTTTGGGAAAGCTATGGAAAATATCAGTGGAATAGTTGTATTTTCCACTCAGGTGCACTCAAAAGTAATCTCTCCCTATTTTGCAGAGAAATTTCTAGTGTTCAATGAAATTATAATAATAACATAAATTGATTCTTTCCCAAAATTCAATTCATAACTGCAGATTATTTCTACATATACAAAAATCAAAATCTCCCTTCATCTTCACGCATTATTCCTTTTCCTCTGTAAATAACAACAACAAACAAACAAACAAACAAAACATTATTAAAAAAAAGAAGACTCGCAAATTTCAGTTGACCGGTTTTTGAGGGCTTTACCGTGAAGGAGAGATGATGTCAGCTTAGTGTTCAGAGATGAGAATAGAACAATTTTTTCTTTTTTTTTTTTATTGGTGAGCATTTGCCTCCGACTCTAAATTTAGAATTTTTAAGCATTTATTTTTCTCACATATACCCTGCTGCGTAACAAATCCACTCTCATATTAGGTTTCAACTGAGTGAGAGACAATCAAAATGATGAACATCAACTTCTTCAATCCAAATCTTGAAATAACCTTTAATTTATGCATTTTAAATTTCAATTATTTAAGATTCAAGCACTTTACATTTATGCTTTTAATTTATTTTCAATCTAACTCTTGATTTGATTATTTGCCCATTCTAACAATGAACTGCAATTGCATTTGTTATTATTGATTATTGATGTGAATTGCATTCTGTGATTGTTTATAGTTAAGTCATTTATGCCTGTTTTGTTTTTTTATTTCTTTATTGCTTTTGTAATAATGGGCTTTATGTAAAGATTTCATAATGAACCCTATTAATTGCTTTGTTGTGATAGTTAATAGAAATGGAAAATTTTATGGGATTCAACGGTAGAGTGTCAAATAGGTAATTAGTTTGTAATTCTTTTCTGTATGATTTTAATTTTATGTTTATTTGTTATTGATTGATTCATGCTTGCCCTATTTCAAAGATTGCATTCAAATAATTTTTAGCATCTCAATTTAAGTTAATTATAATATTAATCGAGTGAATGAATGGACAAATGTTGGAGGCCGATTCGGTAGTTGCGTGCCCCCAATTTGATGGCTAAGGAATATTTAGCATCTCAATTTGCTCTTTATTTTTGAAGCAGAATCTCCATTTTAGGAGTCTGATAACTGTTAGACATTAGACTCACTTAGCCCAAATGCTTTCTTTCGTTTTGGATTGGAATCTTCCGATCCAAGTTACATCCATAGCTTTAATAATTTGGCAGACTTGCTTAGACATATTTTGACAAAAAGTGGAGGTAAAAAGTAGGGGTGCGTACGGCACTGTGGGAATCCCAATCCGTTACTGAAATCGTCCCGAATTTTTCATCCCAAGAAAAATTTGATATTAATATAATAATTTCATCCTGAATCGCTGTTCTAAAAGTGCTTATGGGATGAGATTGGTTCTTTGATTTAAATCGAGCAATACCAACTCAGATTCTGTCCCGTCCTGTCTCAAAAATAAAAAATTCTTGTCCTATTTTGTCTTTACAATTCTAAATATAAAGTAAATGAAGTAATTAGATATATTTTTCAACATAAACTTTCCCCCTTTTATTCCACACTATGTGTTAAGTAAATGATTTTGACTAAATTTTTTTCATTAAAGGCAAGAGTGACAAATGCAATGACAAGTATAAATTCATAAAAAACATATAGAGTTAAGTAGTATATAGTTTTCGCATTATTTTTTTACTTAAAGTATTATATTATAAGAAAATAACTACAAATATTTTAAAAAGATAATATTGAAAATCGGTGAAGAGATTAGAGTTTGTAATTTTATCAAAATTTAGAAGTTGAAGTGTGATAAGCCATTGTTTTTCCACTAAAGACAAAAGCGACAAAAACAATGACGAGTATAAATACTTATACAGCTCATAATCTGCACATGATAAAATCAACACACTGAGTGGAAGACTCAGTAGTGCTAATTAAATATAAATTTAAGTAACCAAAAAATGCCAAGTTATAAAACTCAAATCAAATATATTTCAAATACTAAAAACGCGCTAGTTAAATCCGATTACTTCGAAAACCATAAATAAATTCACACTTTAAAAAAAATAAATACCAACCTCAAATAAATAAGAAAATAACACGAATACATGTATATTTCCGATTCTTTAAAACGAAATAAAATTTCACTTTTTTTTTTGTTAAGGCTCACACCTATACCGAATAAATGTAAGCAGATTCGATCGTGGTCTGTGAAAGCATCACCCACCAATCACACAATCGTGGCCTGTGGAAGCGCCACCGTGGTTTGTGAAAACACCACCCACCAATCACACAACCGTGGTCTATGAAAACACCACCGTGACCTTTATAAGCACTATCACAAATAATAAGCACGTTCATCTATTTATAAGGATTGATAACCCGAGCATATGCTCATAGCTCCACCAAACAGAATGGGCTGATAACCCGAGCATGCTCACATATCGCAATACATCTCATCATACCACATGTCAATCATGTATAGTAGAACCTAAAATAAATGTATTTTTCTATAGTAAGTCTTATTTCTCATTCACCATTCCTTATCCAAAAATATTTTATAATTAACACTTATCATTTCAAAATTATTTAATTTACAACTTACAAATGCACTTTGAAACCCTTTATATTTAAATCCAAAACCATACTTTCTTAATTACAAATAATCATTGCTTAAAAACACTTAAAGATCAACATCAAAAAGGCCAAAATCATGCCTTACCTACCAAAGAAGGTTCGACCTCATTATGAAAACAAAGGAGAAAAAGCTTTCTCAATCAAAAGCCTTAATTACCAACACAAAAAACATTACTCAAACTCATTAAATCCATTACTTAAAAACACTTAACTATAAAACCCAATTTACCATTTCAAATCTTCTTTAAGTCATAAAAAATACTTAAACATTAAAATTCAAATTAAAGCTTTAAAGCATCACCAAATTACTTATTAATAAGCTCATTTAAATCAAAATCAAGCTTAAAAATCAAAGAAACACAAAGGCCCTTCACCTTACTAAGGTTCGGCCATTCTTTCAAAATCTAATGGGAAATGGTTTCTTTCCAAATTAATTTCATAAATCATAAGAAAACACATCACAAAACTCATGCAAGTTCAAATTTAGCATAAAAATCAAAGGACACAAAGTACCCTTCACTTTGAGTGGTTCGGCCACTCTTAATTAATGGGGAAGGAGGTATTTCCCTTCCCTTTTAACCATTCTACCATCCTTACTAATTAAGAAAAATCACATTAAAACAACCAAAGTCTCATTCCCCAACACAATTCACACACATTCTCACAAATTCATCAAAAACCTAAAATTGAAAACTTGAGAAATGGAAAGGGAAAATGAAATAGTAGAGCACTAACCAAGCCTTAGAAAGCTTAAAAAGCTTCACTCCTTAGCTTTCTCTTTCCCCTTTAAGGATGGTTCTCCAACCTCTTCAAAATAGGAGAAAAATCCCATAAAAATAAAAAATTAACATACAAGATAGAGAGAGCATGATTTAATGCATTAATTTCATATCTAATCTTAAAATTCTACCTAATAAATCACAAAACCCAAAAATTCACAACTTATCTCTTCAATGGCAACTTCAATTCTTTTGCTTAGGAACTCCGAATTTTAGCTTCTACTACTTAATTCTTAAGGATTAATCACAATTCTTTGGTTTAATTAGATTATTTAGTGGTAATTTGTGATAAGAAAATGAAAGAAAATGGAGGAGGAAGAAGAGATGGAAATGGCGTGGGAGATGGAGATTGGAAGAAGAAAGAAA